>JAMPIV010005210.1:0-5000 GCA_024509875.1 Oreohelix idahoensis | reverse complement strand
ACCTACCCAGGAGATAGTGACTGTGAATGGCAAACAAGTCACAGGAATGTATGACACAGGTTTGTCCTATGACGCAGTCGTGTGTGCATCTCTGGTGTGCCCTGAACAAATCACCACAGAAACAGTAGAGATTCAAGGGCCACTAAAAGGAACATCACCCCTTACATTACCCATAGCAAAGATTCATGTCAGTTGTCGCTATGTGGAAGGGGAGATAAATGCAGCTGTGATAGATGATCCCTTTTACCCCCTAATGTTGGGGCGTAAATATGTTTTCTTAGGAGACCCTGTAAAACCTATGGTTATGGCAGGAATCCAGACCAAGGCTGACTCCAGGAACATAGAGAGGGACACCAACGTAAAATTTCATTCAACTGAAATGAAACGGGCTCAAGAAGCAGACAGCACGTTGAAGCCTTGTTTTGGCAAATTATCAAAAACACATAAAGCTCCAAGGAAAGGACATTTCTATATGGAACATGGACTCTTGTACAGGAAAGCTGGAAGAGGGACGAAAAGTCATGGTCAAATCGTTGTACCATCCACCTATAGGAATAAGGTTATAGGCTGGGGACACATATCAACTTTGAGTGAACACCTGGGTAATGGTGCCACAAAACAAAGAATAGCCACCAAGTTCTACTGGCCAGGTATTACGGAAGACATAAATCAGTATGTAAATTCCTGTCCAGAGTGCATCTATGTAGATTCAGAAAGTCGACGGAAGAGTCTTCATCAAAAATCTACAAGCAAACCAGCAATCAGGGGTACTCCCGAGATTTGCACGGGAGGGGAAAGGAAACATCCCACACAGGTTCAATTGCAGTCTGAACCCCATGCGCTGGAAAAAAAGGAACAAATCATGTAGCGAAAATCAAAACCTACGGATTTGCGAGGGAAAACCACATCCAACTATCATCGAAAAGAGGGCGGTAAACTTCATGGGAAACCTACCGACCCCGTTTCACCAGCAGTAAGAGCCTGGATGAAAAGCCGAACCGGAAGGAGAGAGATAGTAAAGGATGAATATATTATTGGAAAACAGAATGTGGGCGCAGATTTTCTTAGTCGCCATCCCACAGAGCTTGAGGAGGATAGAAAGAAGGAAAACTAACCTCGGAATGGTCGATTTGCAATTGTCTTGTACCCAATAGTTAAGCTAGATATCATCCAGCTTAAAATATGGGGGAGTGATGCGTGATGCCATATGATGATGGATGGTATCCGCATGTCTGGTTTTGTGTAGTGTGCAGATGTGTTCAGTCAAACAATGTTCATACAAAAATAACAGGGCAATCCACATAGGACGTCAGTAAACTCACGACGTATAAAGTCAATGATTCTTGTAACAGCCGTTGACGTTTTTCTTCATTATTTATTGTGGACGCCACAGTGACAAAATGGTTACGCGAATATGTAGGCACATCAAACAGTCATTATCACAGCAACATTCAATACAGCAATAGACGGTAGACAGCATTACAATGATGAGTCAGATGCATGTTATATTTCATAGTGCTGTAAATGTAGTCAGGTGAAAAACTCCATCCTTTTCTATAACAGCCAGGAGATAACCAGATGTATGAGATCAGTTCACTCTCCTTAGTCTGACTTCAGCAAGACAGACACGTCTGCCGAAGTATAAATAATGTCCTCAAAAATATCCTCTAGATAATAAAGGTTTTCCAAACCTAGTTCATTTAACAAAGTAGCAAGTAATGGTCCTTGGGACATGCATCAACCGATGCAGTACAATACAGCGACATGTGAGCTGGGAAAACATCTCGTGACGACGACTTTCGAAGACAGGCTATGAATCGAAATCGCTCACGACCCAAAATCGATAGAGTTAATGAAAAGTCAATTTACCTTGCCTTCAGGAAATACACAGAAATATCACGCCTCCCGACATGTGGGAAACACTAGAGGTATTATCTCGAATAAACGAAATATCCATTAAGAGGACTACACATCCCTGACAGAACAAAAAATAGCGGAGATCCCCTCTTCAACGAGGCATCTCTTTCGCCATTCAAATCGCTCACTCCACTAGTGGTGGGCGGAAACCGATCGACCAAAAAACAAGACCAGTCATGCGCAGTCCAGCGCAAAAAGACCACAGCTCAAAACTTAACTGCATTCAATACCAACGCGGGAAGACAAATGCTTACCGAGAAAAGTGACTATAAATTTCAAGCAGTTGTTGCCCTTGCGTTATAAAATAGATATTGTAATAAAACGATGTTGCGAGAATTTATCACGCAACATATCACCACCTCCTCCCGATAAAAAAAAATGTGGAACATATTTTTTTTTTTTAAATATCAAAGAGCATGCGATAAGCGGCTCAAAACGCACGAATTATGCGCTGATAATTAATTAAATTGCCTAACATGAGGCTAAATATAGAGTGTCTGGTGAGGATATACCTCAACAGAAAAATAAATATGTCTCAAAAAATATTCACATCGGGGAGGTGTCACCAACACACATCACGTTAGCATGTAAACACAATATACGTATGCAAGTTACCATAATCATCATTAAACAGCATACTCTAATATTGTCTTTAAAAATGGATGTACAAATCTGATAGGAAAATTTAAATAGTACATTCTTTGACATGTAATGACATAAGTACATAGTAAAGTTAAACTACATGACGATCCAGGACATATGCTCTGGTATTCCGAGGGTAAGTACACAATCTAGAACTCGTCATGCTTGATACTAGTAAGGTAAGTCCTCAGCTCAACAATGACATTCTGAGAAAGTACAAGCAATATAATGCTAATTAATAACTAATATGCTTCATAAGGTACAATACATTATTAATAATTGTGGCTGTTTAGTAAACTAACGGCCCTTATATTAACTACTCAGTCCTCCTCTATCATCTTAAAAAACGAACAGAAGAAGATGACAACAAAGCACGATAGTGTGTACATATAAAGTAAGTACAGATGTGCTAATCTATTGTAGAAATATAGGTGTGTTATGACTCTGTAATATATGGAAATATAGGACAGAAGTATTAGTTGGAGTCATGTGGGCATCTAGACAAAATGTCAGCCATCACATTATCCGCACCACGGATAGCTCGTACCGTGAAGTGAAAAGGTTGAAGAGCTATAGCATATCGAGTGGATCTCGAACTCTTCAAATTCTTAGTCTGAATAGCTGTAAGAGCTTTCTGATCAGTCTCTAGAATGAAATGTGCGCCCAGGAGGAATCTTTGTAGCTTTAGAATTGACCAAACCATCGCTAACAACTCACGGTCTAAAACCGAGTAGTTCCTCTCTGCCGCATTTAGTTTTCTAGAAATGTACATAACAGGATGCAGAGTATTTGCATATTCTTGCATCAGTGCTGCTCCAATCCCAGTGGATGAAGCATCACTCCGAAGAACAAAAGTCCTATCAAGAGTAGGTAATCTTAAGATGGGAGGAGAAGAAAATATATTCTTGATTTGGTCTAGTGAAGAATGGCATTCTTCAGACCAACGGACCAGATTAGGCGAACCTTTCTTCAACAATGTTGAGAGAGGTGCCATGATCGAAGATAAATTTGGAATAAATCTCCCATAAAATTGAATTAAACCTAAGAGACTCCTAACTTGTTTCTTCGTTTTAGGAACAGAGATGTTCAGTATTTTGGAAGTATTGTGGTCTTCTGTCTTCAAGAGACCATGACCAACACGATGACCCAGGAAAGAGATTTCACCAAAACCAACAAAAGCTTTAGAAGGTTTCGCTGTCAAATTATTCTCACGTAGAGTGGACAGTAGGTCATATAACCCTAAATAGTGATCTTCCCAGGTATCACTGAAGAGACAGATGTCATCTAAGTATGCGATGACATCCGAACGATGTGACAGAATTCGACGCATCATGCGAACGAAAGTGGCAGGGGCGTTCATGAGACCAAAAGGCATAACATTCCATTGAAATAGACCCCTAGGTGTAGAAAAAGCAGTAAGAGGTTTGGCATGCTCTGCTAAAGGCACTTGCCAATAACCTTTAGACAAGTCAAGTTTAGTGAAGAATCTAGAATTAGAAAGTCTAATCAGTAGATCTTCTAACAAAGGCATCGGTTCAGCATCGAACTTTGTGACCTGATTCAATTTGCGATAATCAACACAAATTCGTATGTTCTTATCCTTCTTCCGGACAATAACCATGGAAGAAGAATATGGTGAAGTCGATGGTTCAATTATATTTAATTGAATCATTTCATCCAATTCCTTTTCCACTTGCGACTGAAAGTGTATAGGAATAGGATAAGGCCTAACCCTAATTGGATTATTGTCGGTAAGAATTTTTCATGTTCTATGACATCTGTGTGTCCAGGAATGTCAGTGAGAACATCCTGAAATGTTTGTAACATCGACGAGACTTGTCGATGTTCGTCACCAGAAAGATTAGGAGAAACAGAAACGTTTTTCCAAGATTCCGTAGAATGTAATGGAACCACTGGAAGGGGAAGATTAATATGACCGAATGCTTTGTCCCACCTGGGACAAAGTTGTCGTAGACATCTATTCCTTGTTAAGCAAAACTGTCTTGCCTTCTCTTTAGCAATTTCTGATGAAGCAGTTGCTAGCTTACATGCCTCAATGATCTTTTGTCTAAGAGCAATGACATACTCATATGAAAACCCATGTCCCAATCTTGAGGATGATCTTCAGTTATCTTACCAAGCAAAGTCTGAGCGTTCTATTCAGACGCTCAACTAACCCATTAGACATAGGATGGTAGATACTACTGAGAGATCGTTCAATATGTAAGGTAGACATTACCTGTGACATAGTGTCAGATATGAGTTGAGTGCCATGGTCTGACAATATTTCTCTGGGGAACCCCAAGCGAGAAAATATCAACCAAAGAGCATCTGCGATATCTGTAGTAGATATGCTCTTAAGAGGAATAGCCTCTGGCCAACGTGTGCACATATCGACACATGTAAGGATAAAAAATCTGATGTCCTCTTGGCCCGACTTG
>JAMPIV010005209.1:0-280808 GCA_024509875.1 Oreohelix idahoensis | reverse complement strand
GGAATTAAGGAGGAAGGAACTTATGCAACTGGATCAAGCACATAAAAATGCCATGGAAATGGAAACATTAAAACTTCATGCAGAAAAAGAAAAAGCTTTAGAATTAGCTAAAGTGCAGTCTGAACAGACTAAGACTGCGGCTGCTACAAATATTTTTCATCCTAAGTTAAAAATGCCACATTTTGACCAGACTCGCGATTGTGTTGACTCTTTCATATCTAGATTCATCATGAAGGTCACAGCTCTGAACATACCCAAAGAAAGATGGAGCAGTCTTTTACTTGATTTTTTTTGACTGGTGACTCACTTAAATGTTTCATGAGTCTTGATGAGAAGAGCAGAAGCGATTTCGATGTCGTAAAAGAGGTATTACTAAGACGTTTCCAGTTAACTGAGTCTGGATTCAGAGATCGCTTTCATGCTGCTAAACCAAGCAAGGATGCAGATTTTGGTGAATTCATTGCATCTATTAAACATTTCCTTAGCAGATGGATTGATTTATCAGGTATAAATAAAACATATGAAGGTGTTATAGATCTCATGCTGCGAGATAAAGTTTTATCCGCATGCAGCACTGAATTAGAAGCATTTTTACAGGAAAGACATCCTAATTCTATTGATGAGTATGAAAAACTCGGAAGACAGTATCAAACCGCACATCAGAATAAAGATCTTCATAGATCGACTATTCGAGATCCTATGCCTATATGCGCGGTACAACATGATCACAGACCTCGATCGAAGAGCTTTGATGGACGTTGTCGTTCAGATTATTATCAATCCGACAGAGGTTTTTATAACTTCCGTCGTCATCGCTCTCCTTCGAATTCATATCGACGAGGTTATAGAGGATATTCACCTCATGATCGTGGGTATCACAGAGGCAGGGATTATGATGGTTCACATCAAAAAGGATACTATAAACAGAGATCATCTTATGGTAGAGATGCCAGGAAGGATGACTCTACTGATTTTTATTATAACAATAAAAAGTCAGTCAATAATAACAAAGGTAATGCCAGATCTCCGTCAAGAGACAAAAATAAACAGAGACATGCAAATAGTTGCAGTGTTAAAAAGGAAAAAGGTAATGATGATAATGATCATGCGAACGCATGTATGGTAATGAATGATACATGTTATGAGTGTCAGTCGAAAGACAGATTAAAGTCTACAATTACACTTGATTGTGGCCATTGTATGCCAACAATGTCGGCATGTGTAAATGTCGGTTATCTTACATTTCATCCCGGAATATTGGATGGTAAGGTAGTGAGAGTTTTACGGGACACAGGGTCCTCAACGATAGGCATTAAGCACTCGCTTATCGAGCCCTCTGCTTTTACAGGCAAATCAGTTAAGTGTGTCACATTTGGTGGGAATATAGAAACTTTCCCTGTGGCACGAGTATACATTGATACTCCTTTTTACACAGGCACTGTCTATGCCTGCGGCTTGAGAGCACCCATAACTGAAATTATAATAGGAAACATACCAGGAGTTAAAGATTGCACTCCTGAGGAGATTGCAATGTGGGTTGAATCTCACCCACAGGTGGCAAATGCTGTTGTAAAGAGAGCACAACAGTTAGCTATGGACATGGCTACACCACCTCTTCCTATAATAGATACAATTATGTCTCAAGTTGGCACTGTTTCACCTTCTGTTTTTGCAGAAAAACAGAAGAGTGACCCAACTTTACAAGGATTGTTTAGCCGAGCAGAACAAAAAACGATTAAATACACAAGAGGGGGCTAAACAATGGTTCAAGATAAAGAAATCAATACTCACTAGATATTATGATGATGGCAAAACAATTATACATCAAGTGATAGTACCTAAAGAATACAGACCATTGGTCCTACAAACAGGTCATGACTCCCCTATGGCAGGGCATATGGGGATCAAAAGAACATTGTTTCGTGTTACGTCACAATTTTATTGGCCTGGGGTTAATAAAAATACAAAGTTATACTGCAAATCATGTACAACATGCCAAGGTATAGCACGTAAGGGCAGGTTCCATACGGCACCCTTACAGATTACAGACGTGCCTGAGAGACCTTTCAAAAAGATTGCAGTAGATATAGTGGGTCCGTTATCAATTGTTTCAAATAATGGATTTCGTTATATTTTAACTTGCGTAGATCTTTGCACGCGTTGGCCAGAGGCCATGCCGTTGAAAACCATCACAACTGCATCCGTGTCTGATGCATTATTTTCGATATTTTGTCGAATCGGTTTTCCGGAGGATATATTGTCAGATCAAGGATCACAATTTACTTCCAACATTATGAGGGATTTAGAATCCATGCTATCTGTTCACCACTCGTTTTGTAGTGCGTATAGGCCTCAATCAAACGGTGTGTGCGAGCGCTACAATAGCACTCTAAAACAGATGTTATCTAAGATAACTGAAGAATACCCTCGTGAATGGGATCGGCTTCTGCCGGCGGCCCTGTTTGCTTTTCGTGAAGTGCCCCACGAGAGCACGGGGTGGTCTCCGTTCGAATTGGTTTATGGTTCGAATCCGCGCGGACCAATGATGATACTCAAAGATTTGTTGATTGGAGCATCAATTGATACAGTCACTCGAAACAGCTACGAGTTAGTGATTGATCTCCGACAACGAATCATCGATGCGTGCACTTATGCATCCCAGAGTATTAAATCAGCCACTCAACGATCACGATTATTACATAATCAAAAGAGAATATTAAGATCATTTAAACCAGGGGAAAAAGTTTGGTTGTTGCTACCTCATAACGATAACAAATTACTGATATCATGGCAAGGTCCATTTGATATTATCAAACAAGTCACAGATGTTGACTACTCGGTAAACGTTAGAGGAAAAATCAAAACCTTCCATGTCAACATGCTAAAATTAGCAGTTGAAAGACCACAGGAATTAATTCCTGTCATTAACTCTATTGATGATTCTTCACATCATACTGCTTCTTTTGCAGTTGTTCATGAAGAAGATACCACTTCGTCTATCCCTTTACAATTCCAACTACCTTCTTTGCAATCATCGGAATCTTGGAAAGACGTGACTATTTCTTCTTCACTGTCTTCTTCTCAACAAGATCAAGTTCGGGATATTCTCATTTCTTTCAATGATGTTCTCACCGACCTTCCAGGTCAGACATCGCTTATATCCCATGATATTACTCTTACTGATTATAAACCTATCAAACTCAGACCCTATCCTATATCTTTACACCACAAAGATAGGGTAGAGAAAGAGTTAAAGGAGATGATACGTTTAGGTGTGATATCTCCTTCGGAATCACCATATGCATTCCCAATGGTGATTGTTAAAAAGAACGATGATTCTTTACGCATTTGTATTGATTTTAGGCGATTGAACAAAATTACAATCACAGACGCTGAGCCTATGCCACTTTTAGAGGATCTTTTGTCAGAATTATCTAATGCTACCTTCTTTAGCAAACTAGATCTCTCTAAAGGCTACTGGCAAATTCCTCTTGCCGAAAATGCCAAACCTTACACAGCTTTCACAACTCCTTTTGGGCTCTACCAATGGAATTATATGTGTTTTGGGTTGATAAATGCTCCAGCGACGTTTGTGCGCATGATGCGCCGCCTTCTTGGCGATCGTAAAGATGTCATCACGTACATCGATGACATCTGCCTATTTCATGACTCGTGGGAAGACCATATTGATGGTTTAACTTCCCTTCTACATACGTTACGTATGCATGGTTTGACTGTGCGACCTTCAAAGGTCCAAATAGGTTGTCAGGAAATTTCTTTTCTTGGTCACCGAATAGGTAACCACAAACTGTATCCTGACGACAATACAGTCAAAAGAATTCTTGAGATTTCTACCCCTTCTACTAAGAAACAAGTTAGAAGCCTTTTAGGCCTAATAAACTATTACCATAAGTTCATCCCGCATTTCGCACAACTATCTACACCTTTGTCCGCACTGTTGACCAAAGGTAGTCCAAATAAGGTACGTTGGGACAAAGATTGCGAAAGCGCTTTGGTAACAATTAAGAAATTATTTAGCAATGCACCTATTTTGTTATTACCGAGTATACGTATTCCATTCATACTCCAATCAGATGTCTCCAGTTACTCCATGGGTGGTTGTTTGCTGCAATGTTACAAGGAAACACTCCATCCATGTTTCTATGTGTCGAGGAAACTGACTCCAGCTGAACAGAAGTATGCGACAGGGGAACGTGAGCTCCTGTCTATGGTCTGGTGCCTGGAGAAGCTGTCAAGATATCTCATCGGCACGCACTTTTACATTATGACAGACCATAGTCCTCTTACTTACATAACAGCTAAAACAATGCGTAACGCTAGAATACACAGATGGTATTTGTTAATTCAAGAATTTTCATTTACGATTCTGCCTATTGCTGGCTCAGACAATAACTTGGCAGATCTTTTATCGCGCAACGTCTTTGAGAAGAAATTGAATTAACTCTTTAGTCACCATGTTGACAAGTGCTATTATTAATGTTATAAAATTTAATGTGTCTACTTAGTGATTATCATACTTATAAGTAAGTAGTACTAATATTAATATATTCGGGAGACGAGCGTCTTCTCCATCACTATCATCCGTGCCACAAGTGTCACGTTTGGAAGTGAGGGGGATGATGTTGAGGATTGTTTCATGCTTACAGGCATTTGAGTTTGGCCGACTCGAATGACTGTATCATGGAACACCTCAAACGAATAGAGATATATCTCATCGACCGATGTCGATGATTGTTGCATGTGTGCAAGCATTTGAGTTTGGCCAACTCGGATTGCTGCACCATGGAACATCGCAATTGAATATGGTAACGATAAGTATGCATATCACTATGCATGACGCGTATGTCTTTGTAACGACATTCGACTTGTGGGTTTTGACCCGAACGGCAGTGTGTTTTAGAAGTGTGGCCATTGCCACTTATATTGTGTGGTATAACCACTGGAAAGTGTGTGGCGTAGTCCACTTTTTAATTGTGTGGCTAGGAAGCCATTTGAGCAGTGTATTTCTTGAACCAAACGTAAGTCGTAGTAGGAATAACGCAGTTTGCATAATTATGGCAGATTAGCCTGGCGTGGTATGCCAAAGGAACATTATGTTACTAGCAATAGCGTAAGACTAGTATCGATGGATATTGTACAGCTAGCGGCAAGCGTAAGCCTAGTGTAACGGATATTAAACGACTAGCAGTAGACGTAAGCCTAGCATAATAAGTGTATTGCTGACTAGCAGGATAGTTAAGTCTAGTTAGCCTCTGAATTTATGCCAAAGGACATTGGCCGTTTAAAAAGGAACTGACCTCTAACCAGGACTCTAGATAGAGATTGTGAACATGTGCTTATGAAATAATGAGAACTCTTACAGATCGTACATGAACGTGATGTGACTTTTGTCCCATGTAGTTGGTGTCTGCTCATGGTATGAAATTACTAATTAAATATTTGAGTCGTCAAAATCACAGTGTTATCAACTATCGTATTCGGAGTTGAGTTAAATGCTATTCATCCTCAACTGATCATGACCAGTGATGATTAATGTCTTCACACGCTGCATCTCACACTGCCAATATAATTAATAAGACAAGAGACTAATACAGGTCAGTCAAGGGTCGAATTTAATATGGAACACATTCAGCACATAATGAATCACAAGGGTTAAAGCAGACATTATCGATACCAACGAACAGTATTATGGAATCCTACAAAAGTGATAAGAACCCGAGGGACTTTGACTCTATAAACTGAATACGCATATAATAACTTGGTCATCCTCAAATACTAGAAGTCATCGAAGCACCCAGAACATACTGGGATCCCGAGAAGTCCGTAACACCACTCACCTCCATGGAATATCCATTAACAGCTACAGAGAGTTATGAACAAGTGAATATTAGTGATCATTTAACTACTGAGCAGAAGAAGCTAGTTCAGAATGTGTTAGAAATCCATGCTGATGTGCTCACAGATAAGCCATGTTGTACAAATCTGTTTAGAGTACGACATGAATGTTACTGACCATACACCTGTTTGCATAAAAACATAACCTACACCTTATCCAAAAGCCCAGGCACTAAGGGAAGAGATTGACTACTTGATGAAGGAGAAGATTATCTCAAAGTCGGAAGTGCTTTTAAGAAAGCCTAGTAGAGAACATAGGTTGTGCATCGATTACAGGAAGTTAAATGCTGTCACAGAATTCCATGTAGATCCATTACCTGACACAAACCAACTGTTCTCTACACTGAGTAAAGCTAGATATTTTTCAAAGGTGGATCTAAGCAAGCGATACTACCAAATACCAGAGAAACCAGAAATCAGGCACATGTTAGCATTTAGTACAACTGAAGGACACTATGAGCCAAATGTACTACCATTTGGCTTGACAAATGCTCCGAGCGTATTTTCAAGAATGATGAGGAAACTTTTGGAACCTCTAAAAAACCCACACATTACTAACTTCATGGATGTCGTAGATTTTTTATAGGAGAATAAAGACTTGGGTTGGTCCCTTTTGAATAGATTTGCATAGGTGATAGTCACAGTGAGAGATAGTAATAGCAATAGATTTCCACGAGTGAGATGGTAGACTGTGATAGAGGCTGTCTCTGAAATCGAGAAATCTTCTCTCTTTCACCTATCTTCTACGACAGATTTTAGAGGAGTCAGACAGTCTAAACACACACACATATATATATATATATATATATATATATATATATATATATATATATATATATATATATATATATATATATATATATATCATATATAATTCTATCCACTCACGTGCACGCACATACAAGACGACAGTTAGACGTACAGACGTGGGAAACCTATAACAAATGATTTAAATAGATATTTTGGAACGAGCTGACCAATGCGATGATTAATTTCAAAAAAAAGAAATTTTAATTATCATCTAAAATTTCATCATAACACATAGAAATTACATCAAAGCATATACAAATAGTCATACATTCAATACAAATGCTACAAAAATGATAGACCCACAGTATGATCTTATCCCTCAATGTATGCCCACAGTCGTGTTAGAAGAAAGTGATAACCCCAAAGAGTCACAGGTACATATGTTTGAGTCTATGGTTTCCCCCTTTTAAGATATGGACAGACTTGATGCTCTGCTCTATTCTAAGGGAAAATATTGTTAGCAATAACTTGCATAAAGAAAGTTAAGACAGCAAAATGGGTGCCAAAATACAGTAATAATGAATCACTCAGACCTGCATTCACTCTATTCATTCAGCCGCGGCCACGTGCTCTCTTGCATACTTACAGCTTTGTTCGCAGCATCTGGAACATAATTCTTAGGGACATTCACATACAGACTCGTCAAATGCAGTCTTGACCAAGAAATCCCCAGTTCCAAAAAGACGGGTTGAAATTCTCTGCTTCAGGGAACGATTCCTTGGGTGTTCTTATTTTTCGAATGTCTGTCTAAGTCACATTAAAAATTGTCCAGGCACGAACATTAACAACGAGCATAGTGTCACTAAGTTAGGTATTCTAGAAATGAGGAATGTCAGGTCGGTGTCTTCTTTCAGGATAGGACTATATTTGGTCACCACATCACTAGTCAAAACTCCGTCGGAATGTTACTGCCGTTAATATGTTACTTGCCACACGGGCTAAAAAATGTACATTAGAGATGGTGAAGAAATATGATCTGGCTCAAAGGCCCAGTATAAGCATTTAGTCTTTAAAACCCGTTAGTAGGATTGGTATTCTGTCTATCTCTGAAGGCACACGCACTGTCAGACAGGTGTTACTTGGAAAAACCCACGTGGTTAAAGATATAAAATGTTTAAGTTCTTCACATGTATGTCTCTGTACTAAACGCTGGCAAAGTTTTTGGGTTAACCCCAGTATTCACTGAATAAAGAAAAACACATATGAAATATTTTACATATTATGTACTCAATATAACTTACATTTAAACTGCAAGCAAAAGCTTGACTTATCGTTTAAACTTTCCCGTGAAATAAGTTATATATATAAAAAAATCATCAATCATCATGAATAAGGAATACCTACGAATTCCGTCAACACTCATGAGGCATCTAGCATTTATAAGTCAGTTTAACTCTTAAAGGCCGGAACGACGCTGGTAGCGTACATCCGCAAAACCCCTAAAAGCCGAAACGACGTTGGGAACGTCACTTTTGTGTTCCGTGAAATTTGTTCCGTATTTTCGTTATGACTCATAACTGAATACTATATGTAGAATATCACTAAAAGTCCTTCATATTCTAATTCTACATTCATGTATCTTTACTGTGATGTATAATATGTGTGTCTTTGTTGTGTAATAACTCAGAAACTTTAGAATTTATAAAGGTACTGCTTTAAGGTACAAAAATAATTCTGGCAAAACTGATCAAAAAATTCCGGCCTGCAAGAGTTAAAAAAATATTCTCTCGTCTGATTATTTAGACGTTAAATTTAATTCATTTTAGCTACCTGATTTATAGGCTAGAAATTATAATTTATTCTGCTTTCCACTGAAACTCATCAGCTAGAGAATATACCAGACTTATAAATTATTCACTCTGCGCAAAAGAACTTGGGAAATAAAATAAGCGATTTAACACTTAATCACTCACAAATTACTAGATACTTAATATAATATTTACCTCAACACAGAACTACGGTATCACAACGAAACTAAGGGTTTCACTTATAAGTTTAAGTATCTAGATCGAAGTGACCACGTCTACTGCACTTGGAGAATGAGTGAATATTCTAAGCTACTGCTGTAGATATCTGAAAATAGACAAAGGCCGCGCGCTAATTTCCAAACCCGAAAGAGCGCCGGTCTCTCCCCTTTCCTAACACCTACGTTAACTTAAACGCATGCCGTAACTGCCACCTACTGACCGAGAGTGCGCGTGTCAGTTGCGAGTCTCAGACGGCCTGTCTCCAATGCCGAGGCAGTTTTCACACTTCGCCGAGAACTCAGCCTGATGACCGATGTGGCAGGTGAAAATGCTAGACGGTAAGTCTCAATTACGCGCCGTGGAGATGTCGGTTATCGCGCCTCACCTGAGCGCTAAGCCGAAGAAAAAGCGTGTGTCAGCTAAATGTGCAGACAAAAGTCTGCTCGTATGTCTGAGATAGATGCATATTCACAATTTCTCGTCTACCTAAGTGGCTGACGTCTTACATAATAGAAATGCGTATCCCAGTATGAGAAAGAAAGCGGGTAAACGTTAGAATGGGAAAATAGTAATGTTTATAGTCGCAAACGTACGAATGCGAAAAACACAGGAAAAGGATAAAAGAGCGATAATAAAATAGAGGACACGGGTAGAGAAAGAAGAGAAAAATAGAAAATTTATTGATCATAATCTCTATGTGACAATGGATGACATTCTTGTTGCCACCAACACATTTGAAGAGCATATTTCCTGTGTTTTTCGCATTCGTACGTTTGCGACTATAAACATTACTATTTTCCCATTCTAACGTTTACCCGCTTTCTTTCTCATACTGGGATACGCATTTCTATTATGTAAGACGTCAGCCACTTAGGTAGACGAGAAATTGTGAATATGCATCTATCTCAGACATACGAGCAGACTTTTGTCTGCACATTTAGCTGACACACGCTTTTTCTTCGGCTTAGCGCTCAGGTGAGGCGCGATAACCGACATCTCCACGGCGCGTAATTGAGACTTACCGTCTAGCATTTTCACCTGCCACATCGGTCATCAGGCTGAGTTCTCGGCGAAGTGTGAAAACTGCCTCGGCATTGGAGACAGGCCGTCTGAGACTCGCAACTGACACGCGCACTCTCGGTCAGTAGGTGGCAGTTACGGCATGCGTTTAAGTTAACGTAGGTGTTAGGAAAGGGGAGAGACCGGCGCTCTTTCGGGTTTGGAAATTAGCGCGCGGCCTTTGTCTATTTTCAGATATCAAGTCTCTATAGTGGTTTCAAGATCTCAGCTTTAATCCCCAACAATGTCTGGTTGGCAAAAGTTAGACCTATCTGAAATATTATGAAATACTAAAGCAACCATTCCTCGAACTGAGTAGTGTCTGTAGAAATTCGTGCACCTTGAGAGACAAGTCAAAGGCTGTGTTATTTTATGGACTATATTTGTGATAGCATAGTAGAGACAAGAGTGAAATCAGAACATTGAGGAATTCTTTTTTGTCAATTACTTGGACAAACCAAGAAGGACATTTTTAGTTAATTATTTAAACTTTAACTCCATCATCACCAGGTTTTGTAAAATCATTCTTCATTGATTCCATCAGCATACATTCATAATTTAGCACACGAAAGATATATGTAAATAAATAATTCAATTGTACTCAGCAGATGTATTAATTTTATATTGTTGAAGTTTAGTTTTTTTAAATTGTTTACTTATCACAGATAGTTACTTAGCGGAAGTAGCACATTTGGCTCTGACTATACTTTGAAATTTTTCTATAGCAGAGACCTTCACAGCAATGACTATCGTGTGATACCAGTGTTACTCTCCTACACTGGGATCTCATACTTTCTAGAGACCCGACTTCTACTCTAGTAATATCACTACACACTATAAAAACCTTTCGCCACACTATTAGCGCATGAGTGCGACAAAGTAAATCAGAAATCAAACTTTATCAATAAGCTGTTATGAAATATCAGATTTTCCTAGACTAACTGACTATATAGAAAGGCAAACTGATCGAGAATTGGAGAAAACGGACAAAGAGTTATAAATAAAAACACTTGCTCATAATTTGCAGATGTAACAATTTAGGGCTGAGCAGATAGATAAAGCCATGGAGTTGGACACAACTGAAACTCAATACTACTCCTTTCAGTGCTATTGAGTCCGAAAGAGAAAAAGATATGGCTTTAGAAAGAAATATAGCTCTGCAAAAAGAAATTGAGAATCTTCGCTTAGATATTATTAAATTATGTAAGAGAGTAGATGGTCTCATGGTCATTATATTACACGACAATATGTTCTCATCTCTTAATGTTGACAAGGTTTCTTTACGCAGGAAACTGGGTCAACATGATTTATCGACACGCCAAAACGGGTTTGTACAGAAGTAAAACATCATCAATGTTAGGCCTTTGTCACAAAATTAACAGTGATACAACGTAAAAATATCTCCAAAGGATAAAATGTAGGGATAAAAAGAATGCGTAAGTTACTAGAAGGCATGATCGCCCACGCCGCGGGTCACTACCCTCCATAAAAATTGACTTGCTAGACGGGAAATCAAAACGGTTACCATTTGAACGGGATGAGAACGGCGGATCAAAAGGAAAAAAAATATGACTGAAAAATTGCGTGAGACTAGCAAGGCTAAGGAGACGCAATTGGGGGGGGGGGGAACGGAGGAAAAGTCACGTCCCCAAATTGACACGAGGTACGGAAAGGGACGCTTTTGCGATACCAAGTCTTTTATTTGAATTCAGCGGCAAACGCAGATGCTTGAAATATTACAAAATTAAAAAAGTAACTTTTTCTTAATACTAATGTTAGGAATATAAAAATTAGCTGGCCGGATGGCCCATTCTGAGCAGTGAAATAATATGCTTTTATTTATACAGACGGATAGATAATAATGAAGATAATGACAAAAGACTGTGTTGTTCACATCAGCGAAAGACTGCATTGAATCAAACATGTCACTAATTTGCACAAAAACCGCGACTTTGATACTCAAGTGTCCAAATCTAGTTAGAATGAAAGAGAAGGGACATTGGTGGGAGCTGTGGCTAAAAATAACTTTTCAGGCAAATTTGTAGAGGGGACGGATAGGTTGGTTCAAAAACCAAGTACGTTTTTTGTGAAAACGCAAGTAGAGACGGATGGACTAACAGATAAAAATCCATACTTGACTGAAGCATGACTGAAATGACTTTAGTGTAGGAAATTTGAATTTAAAAAAAACCAAGGCATTGATTGGCCACAGACAATCATATTATCCGCGCTCAGACGAGCTTTTTTGCCATTCCTCAATAGTTGTCCAGTGATAGACACAGTAAATTTTAAGTGTGGTGATTTCAAATGAAATAAATAGAAATAAGTTCAGGGACGCCATACTATAGCCAGCAGCTCAGCTGAGTTTTGCTAGCATTTCTGTGTTCTTTATTCATAATCTGGTAAGATTGAAATTATTTCTTTGTATATTTTGAATATTGTTTAATGTTTCGAGTGATTTGATACTGCCATATCGAAATCTAGCCTTACAAACAAGTAAGGATTTGCTCTAGACCCCCCGCCCTAGTTCAAGGTCTAGGGACAAACAATATATATAAACTCCCGCAAGGAATAGGAAGGACAGATCAAGTGTTGAGATCAGTGGAACATATCACCTATCCTATCCTAGGGCAAGAAGCTAATAAACATATTTCTGAATATGTAGTCTGGGAGAACTTATCCTATGTGAAACCAACTTGGTAAGGTGTGTTGTATGGTCAGAGAGATCTGACCCTGTCTAAATGGTGTTATTGTAAATTGTTACGTGTAGAAGTGGCTCCTTAGGTAAGGTTCTGAACCTAAACCAATACTTTATTTCAGAGCTGTGAGTTTTTGTTGTTGACACCAAAAGGTGGTGTCAAATGCTGGGTAGATAATTGACAGTGAGGACCCGTGCAGTGTCGCATCTCGGCAGAACAGCCTTGTATTGCCCCCAAGCCCGGAGAGGTGGGGCCACCCGATATATTGCCCACAAGCACGGAGAGGTGGGGCCACCAGATTCCAGCACCAGAACTACTCTTTCACAGTTACGTAAGCATGCTGGTCTGCTGGATTTACACCAACTTCATAGACATAGCACCCAAAGTGAATTACTACTAAAACATCCCATTTCTTTCCATCATTAATGGACAATGTTTGGTAGGCTTAGACAGGGAGGGATGAAGCCACCCCAACAGCACATCTATTCATCGTTCTCCCAGGGAAAATAAAATTATGAACTGTAGAAATATTAACAAATCGTGAAAATTATATACGTACACACCTTTTATTTATCATGCCATTTATTCATGCCATTCACTCATAAATTCCAAAATCTTTCATATGTTCTGGCCAAAATAAAACCTTGGTTCAGAACAAATAAATTTAAAAAAGATTTATTTTCTAAAATTTCACCAGCTGAATTTAGTTCATTGTGTTCTAAATTTTATTGATAATATTATATTATTTAATATCTGTGGGTGTGTGTTTGTATATGTCAATACAACACATTACATTCAGTACCCTAGATTTTAATGTAGCCACATTCATTAGAAAAAAAGATAGGTGTGAGGTCGTAGTGGTAGCAAGAAAGGCCTTCTGAAAATTCACAGCTACATTTTATCTCAGGAGCCTTCACAGCTGACCTCCTACATCACACTTAGTAATATCACCATCATACAATACCATCAAAACCACTACAGCCTTGATATGCTGCTCAACACTTCTCTAATGGTATGTCTAGACCTCAAGTATTCAGTTCTCTCAAAGGGTTATGTCTAGACCTCAAGTATTCAGTGCTCTCAAAGGGTTATGTCTAGACCTCAAGTACTCAGTGCTCTCAAAGGGTTATGTCTAGACCTCAAGTATTCAGTGCTCTCAAAGGGTTATGTCTAGACTTCAAGTATTCAGTGCTCTCAAAGGGTTATGTCTAGACCTCAAGTACTCAGTGCTCTCAAAGGGTTATGTCTAGACCTCAAGTATTCAGTGCTCTCAAAGGGTTATGTCTAGACCCCAAGTACTCAGTGCTCTCAAAGGGTTATGTCTAGACCTCAAGTCATCCGTGCTCTCATAGGGTTATGTCTAGACCTCAAGTACTCAGTGCTCTCAAAGGGTTATGTCTAGACCTCAAGTATTCAGTGCTCTCAAAGGGTTATGTCTAGACCTCAAGTATTCAGTGCTCTCAAAGGGTTATGTCTAGACCTCAAGTACTTAGTGCTCTCAAAGGGTTATGTCTAGACCCCAAGTACTCAGTGCTCACAGTGCTTTGCAACGACGCGTTAGTGCATCGTTCTAAGGTAAATATAATTTTCCTCGTCAGGATTCTCCTGGCAGGGTTTTCTATATAAACCAATCTGGCGTCTATGATGATGGGGCAGGGCATAATGCCACAGGTAGGTATGTCGATACGACAAAATGCCCACCACATGACAATAGCAATAGTAAGCCATGAAATTTTAAAGGGCACCAAGATCACAATAAAGTTTTAAATGAAAGCTAAATTCATCAAGTTGATTGTCATTCCGTGATATGGTATTGCAACGATTTATAGGCAAGACGCGCCATATCACGTTAATAGTCATCAGGCTATACCTGCAGGTAATATCTTACGGCATGATCAATTTGCTAGTTTAGCAGTGATTGACTATAAAGCTTTTACGGGAGATTACAAGGATAAACATGATTATCCTTCCGTTGCGTTATGTAGGGAGAACAATCGTGTCAGTAATAATGTTACACTACTTCGCGCTCAACACGCGTGTCGCGTGTGCGAAATTAAAAGATTCTCTGGCTCAGTTTTGATCTAGCCGAGATCATATTTCACGTGACCGCACTGTTCTGCTGCGTAAAATACCGTCTTGTGCAACATGGTTTGCACTTAAATTTTTTTTTTCACCCTTTGGGTGATGTAAGATTTGTTTGCATCTTTGAACTACAACACACCTAACATAAGCTCGCTTTTTTCGATTTGATATGATAGGAAACTCTATACAGAGCGATACAACAGGAGGCAATCTGATAAGATTGCCTCCTGTTTTATCGCTCTGTATACTGTGATGCTCGCAGGGCTGTGGGATTTAAATAAGGTTACTCTTTTGCACATAGCTCTCTGAACGTGCAATTAGTGCAAAACTCTGCACCACGCACTACTTAGTTGCAATCTTGGGTTCGTTTTTCAATCTTTTCCGGATGTTTTGCATCCCAACTATTGATGCTTTTCTATAGTAAGTCTATCTATGATCTGTCTTTCAGCTAAACTATATCAGCATTTATTTTCTTTCCAGCTGTCGCGAGAGGTTCCTTAATTTATGAAGTATAAGACAACAAGGTGTATCAGGTGATACTAGGATAGTTGCCAGAGAAGAGTCTGGTCTTAAAAGAAATACCCCATTCTCAGAAAAGAGCAATGGTGTATAGAGTTCATAGGTATAAAGTCAGGCTGTAAAGAATTTCTGGCCGAGATAGTAATATTCAGTACCAGAATTCTATGGTGCCCCTCTCAGAATTATACCTATGGGCTGTTATTGTATCTAGGGGATTTAATTAAATTCAAAGTAATTCAAAGCTGACATAAAGTAATAAAAACAGTGAACTACAATTTCTTAATTTTATTTATGTACAGTCATCTGTTTAGATGTATCTACATCAAATAAAAGTCAAACACTACAAATAAAGTCTTTTCCTAGTTGTTAAGGCTCCCTTGTTATGAAAAGTCTTAGTGCAACTAATCCTTTGGAACCAATGTTAATGACGGTACTTGAATTTATCTTCAGTATTAGAGGAATGGATATTGACAACTGTCATAATGACTTCATTGTTACTGTTATCACTTGAATTCACAATATTTCTATGTTATGTAGCTTTTGAAAATGTCACACTGACTACAATGTTATTGAGATCACTTGAGTTTATCTTCAAAGTATTTCTATGTTATGTAGCTTTTGAAAATGTCACACTGACTAAAGTCTATGTTGCTTCCAGACTAATTTAATCATCACTGTTTTCATCACTACTACTATAACTGGGTGTGGTACGCCAATGCTCTGCGAGTCAGTCTTGTCTAATAGAACTTAACTTCTTCGCTTCCGCCTTTTCCTTGAAGCCAGAATATAAGATGGAGAAGCCCAACACTGAGGGTCCCCACTCTTCCAACTGATGTAGGTACAGGGTGCTTGTTTAAATCATACACCGCTAGGTACAACACCAATGTTCTTCTCTGCTACAAGATGCGTGACAGGATACCTCTGACCTGAAATGTAGTAGGTCTTACATAGCATCGGGTTCTAAAATCCTCCTACCCAGATTGTAGATTAGTGAGGCAGTTCAGAATAAGTGATGATAACACAGGAAAGGTAGACTCAGTCAGTGACAAATGGTTTATGCAATAATATAACAACATTAGAACACATACTTTCCTAATATGTCCATGACCGACATCACCAAAACTGCATAGGCCTTATGGTGAGTGTTGAGTGTCTAAATAAGTTTTATGCAATAATATAACACAGCATTACAACACACACACTTTCCCAATATGTCCAAGATTGACATCATTAACTGCATAGGCCTTACGGAGAGTGTTGAGTGTCTAGGCCTACTCAAACAATACATTAAATTACAATATTTCCTCTTTTACTAGTTCCTGATAGTATAGTCTAGTCCAGCAATCAGAAAAGGCTTTAAAAGCTTCTGAAACTAACACCCCTCATTCTGTCCGGCCTTAGTTTTAAAGTCGAACATAATTTGTACAGCACAAAGTAGCTTTCCTTCTACGAATCACACAATGAGATTTACACACAATATCACTTCCATTAACCACTAGTAATTAATATTATACATATTATGACTTAATTCTCTTACCCACAATCTCAGATTCAACAGGCTTTTCATAAACCCATGCAGTCTGCTTCACTGGCAAATGGCGAAGGAGCTGGGTTCTGGCGGTTCAAGAGAAATATTCCAGATTTGTTTCCCCTTTTTATTACAGGTAGCGGGCAAAAGGAAGACAAGCGATTCTATTGGCTGGCTGGGTCAGTTTATGTTTACAAAAATTTCTGTAAAAACACCCTTTCTGCCCGATCCGTCGATCATACAAAACTTCGATAATTTATTCTTCCGGTGTTTCCCAACCGATTCTTTCCATCCCGGTCTTGTTTAAACCGGCCATTTGGGCGCTACCATTTAAACACGCTAACCTTTTTCTGCCTCCCTTGTAGCGTTTGCAATCACAGTTGAAACTGGGGAAAACAGTCTTCGCTCTAAGTTATACTGCATGTAATCACTCAAAACTCCTGTGTCCATGCTTCTACAACTAAATCCATGTATCTAATGAAAGTTTACGATTCCTGTTATTTTATGTGCTCACTGTTCTGAGGGACATAACTTATCTTTTGGCCTGAAGTCACAAGTACACATTCACGTTTGCACAGATTCCATCCAGCAATCCTGCCGCCTACGGTTACTGAGACCGGTTTACAGCTCGTGCAGCGATTGGTAGAAAACATTTGTTGACATATTTTGATATATGTAGGCAAGGTAGGCTCTCGTTAATTGCCCATAGATATTGGTTCAGGACTACGCTACAGATAGCCCCCCCCCCCCCCAATTTTTAAGCGATAGATTTATGTCGAGCTTCAATCTGAGACCAATAACGAGGCAATCATCCAGCCGGAATCTATTCTTCCCTCTTTCCATCCTGGTTCGGATCAGATGGGTTTTGTAAGGGATCCAATAATCTCATCACCCTGGAGAAAACATTCGTAGCATATAATATGATTCCTATGGGGAAATGAAATTTTCCTGCACCAAGAAATCAATTCTCCCTTTAAAGATGCCATATATATATATATATATATATATATATATATATATATATATATATATATATATATATATATATATATATATATATATATATATATATATATATATATATATATATATATATATATATATATATATATATATCCATGTCCGTATCAGTACTTCCAATGGACTGTGATGGGCTGGGCAACTACCAATGTTGCCGTGCCCTCATAATGCTAATTTAATAGCCGTAGAGTGAAGTTGGCTGTGCATCAGTCAAATGGTTCGCACTGCACACTCTCCCACTACCTATTTTCCTGGGGTTTCCCCGCAGGTCCTTTATCAAGGGTGGTCGACTAACCACACTCCTATTTTGATCCAGTACCTGGTGTTCCGAACTAAATCTTGTCGGTATGGGACGTGTTGTATCCCCTCCCTGTACAATACGGAGAGTTGCCATAGTAACTGGTTGTCTGGTAGACCCTTTCTGAGATGGTGCCATCCTATCCACTATGTCTACCTTTTTCTTTTCAGGCCTACGTCCGCCCCAATGCTTTCCTAGGTCCTGTTGATTTTCCCAACATGTGGGGTTTTCCTTGCTACATTGTGCACAGGCAGTCACATACCGAACTATGCCTTCAGCAATGCATGGCCAATAGTGATGCACTGATGTCATTTGACAGGTGGTACCAATCTTCTTATGTCCACCGTCTGAATCAACATGTGCTAATTCCATAGCCTTGTCCCTGTAAATAGATGGCAGTACTAACTGGCTATGCCCATTGGGTCCTGTCCCAGCTTTCCTGTAAAGCAATCCATCATTCAAATAAAACTGTCCATTCTTTGGGGGGTTATGGCTTTTTGGCAACTTGCCAAAGCAAGGTTTTAATGTGCTATCTTTAGCTTGGGCCTTTCTCATCTCTCTCGGATGAATATTGAGTGGTGTTCCCTCCTCCTTTCCAGGGGTTGACCTGACCTGGAGTGTTGCCATTATCACAGGTTTTATTGGTTTCCCTAGGAAAACATATCTCCCTCCTAACACCAGCGGGTAATTAGGATTCTCACACACTGCTGCATTGATCACTCCTTCCACATAGCGAGTTTTCACATTGATTCTGGCTATGGGAAGTGTTATGGTGGCTGTATCCTTTAATGCCCCTTGTATCTCCACTTTGTCTGTGGTATACTGCTCAGGGTGCACTAGAGACGCACTCACAACTGAGTCATATTCCAATCCGGAATCATACAGACACTTTACCTTAGTGCCGTTACATATCACTTCTTCACAGATGGAGGGATGATGGAGATCTACTGGACTCGATGTCGGTTCCTTCCTTCCCTTTCCCACTGTTATCATGCATGCAGCGTGATATGGAGGGACTTTCCTACCACATTCCGTTGTATGGTGGTTGTTCATTTTGCAAATATTGCACCACTTCTTCCTTTTTGTAAGGTTTCCTATCCTGAAATTGTGGGTTCCTATCCTTATTATCATATCCTGGCCTGTATTTGGTTGCATTGTCCTTTTGATCAAACTTATTATGAGTTTGGGGTTGCTTAACTCCCTCCTGTTTCCTTTTAATCCCTTGAGTCAGGGATTGAGCCATGTGGTGGCTTTCTGCATATGTGATTATGTCAGCCAACCTGTCTCTTTTGTTCTCAATTAGGAACTTCTTAGTTTCCGGGGTTATGGAATCCAATAGTTGTTCAATCAACATCATTTCCTTTAGCCCCTCGAAATCTGTGGTGAAGTTCCCTAACTTACACCACCTCAGTAAGTAAGTTTCTAATCTTTCTGAGAACTGCTGATACGTCTCTCCTGGTTGAATCTTCGCCATTCTGAAGCGCCGTCTATATGCTTCAGCATTTTGTTCATTTCGAACAAGCAATGCCTGCTTCAGGGCTTCGTAATCTTCCTGATCCTTTTTTGGCAATTTCAAAAAGACATCGTACGCAATTCCCCGCAAACCTTGCGATAACTTCAGACTCCACTTTTCCTTTTCTAGACCATAAGTAGTCGCTAATCTCTCATATCTGTCTAGATAAGCCTCGATTGCGTCAACTTTGTCCACAAATGGATCCAGATGAAAATTCATGGCTCCATTTGAGGTGCTCTGGCTGGAGCTGTTGTCCAAATGAGGTGAACTACTACCATTGTGGTTGGTAGTTGCCTGAAGTTCAAGCTCTTTTAATCTTAGCTCATGGTCTCTCTCTGCTTGAATCCTTCTTTCCTCAGCATCTCTCTCTCTGCTTGAATCCTTCTTTCATCAGCCTCTCTCTCTGCTTGAATCCTTCTTTCCTCAGCCTCTCTCTCTGCTTGAATCCTTCTTTCATCAGCCTCTCTCTCTCTGCTTGAATCCTTCTTTCCTCAGCCTCTCTCTCTGCTTGAACCCTTCTTTCCTCAGCCTCCAATTGCAGTTTCTTATTCTCTTTCTCAGCTTCCGCTTGCCGTGCTAACTGCTTATCTTCCCTTTCTGTGAATTTATCGCATTCAGTCGTAACATACTGGATCAGAAGATCACCAGTCATCCCAAGCTCTTTCCCCACTTTCAGTGTTGCTGACCTGAACTTCACTAAATCTGCCATGGCAATGTTGTAATTTAGGTGCAACCAATACAAAGTAAGTAAAAAAAAATTTTTGCCAAAATAATTAGTCACTTAATCAAATTAATTTCTTAATTAATTAATTATTGACTGATTTCGCGTCACATGTACCACACCTTAATTTGTACTCAATGGTACTCAAAATCTATTTCTTAACCTGCCCTACCAAAAATTTACTATCAAAAATGTCCCATTTGACAGCACTAAAAGGTAACAGCAGGCTCAGAATATACAGGAACAATCCCAGACGAGCGTCCCAGTGTCGCGAGAGGTTCCTTAATTTATGAAGTATAAGACAACAAGGTGTATCAGGTGATACTAGGATAGTTGCCAGAGAAGAGTCTGGTCTTAAAAGAAATACCCCATTCTCAGAAAAGAGCAATGGTGTATAGAGTTCATAGGTATAAAGTCAGGCTGTAAAGAATTTCTGGCCGAGATAGTAATATTCAGTACCAGAATTCTATGGTGCCCCTCTCAGAATTATACCTATGGGCTGTTATTGTATCTAGGGGATTTAATTAAATTCAAAGTAATTCAAAGCTGACATAAAGTAATAAAAACAGTGAACTACAATTTCTTAATTTTATTTATGTACAGTCATCTGTTTAGATGTATCTACACCAAATAAAAGTCAAACACTACAAATAAAGTCTTTTCCTAGTTGTTAAGGCTCCCTTGTTATGAAAAGTCTTAGTGCAACTAATCCTTTGGAACCAATGTTAATGACGGTACTTGAATTTATTTTCAGTATTAGAGGAATGGATATTGACAACTGTCATAATGACTTCACTGTTACTGTTATCACTTGAATTCACAATATTTCTATGTTATGTAGCTTTTGAAAATGTCACACTGACTACAATGTTATTGAGATCACTTGAGTTTATCTTCAAAGTATTTCTATGTTATGTAGCTTTTGAAAATGTCACACTGACTAAAGTCTATGTTGCTTCCAGACTAATTTAATCATCACTGTTTTCATCACTACTACTATAACTGGGTGTGGTACGCCAATGCTCTGCGAGTCAGTCTTGTCTAATAGAACTTAACTTCTTCGCTTCCGCCTTTTCCTTGAAGCCAGAATATAAGATGGAGAAGCCCAACACTGAGGGTCCCCACTCTTCCAACTGATGTAGGTACAGGGTGCTTGTTTAAATCATACACCGCTAGGTACAACACCAATGTTCTTCTCTGCTACAAGATGCGTGACAGGATACCTCTGACCTGAAATGTAGTAGGTCTTACATAGCATCGGGTTCTAAAATCCTCCTACCCAGATTGTAGATTAGTGAGGCAGTTCAGAATAAGTGATGATAACACAGGAAAGGTAGACTCAGTCAGTGACAAATGGTTTATGCAATAATATAACAACATTACAACACATACTTTCCTAATATGTCCATGACCGACATCACCAAAACTGCATAGGCCTTATGGTGAGTGTTGAGTGTCTAAATAAGTTTTATGCAATAATATAACACAGCATTACAACACACACACTTTCCCAATATGTCCAAGATTGACATCATTAACTGCATAGGCCTTACGGCGAGTGTTGAGTGTCTAGGCCTACTCAAACAATACATTAAATTACAATCTTTCCTCTTTTACTAGTTCCTGATAGTATAGTCTAGTCCAGCAATCAGAAAAGGCTTTAAAAGCTTCTGAAACTAACACCCCTCATTCTGTCCGGCCTTAGTTTTAAAGTCGAACATAATTTGTACAGCACAAAGTAGCTTTCCTTCTACGAATCACACAATGAGATTTACACACAATATCACTTCCATTAACCACTAGTAATTAATATTATACATATTATGACTTAATTCTCTTACCCACAATCTCAGATTCAACAGGCTTTTCATAAACCCATGCAGTCTGCTTCACTGGCAAATGGCGAAGGAACTGGGTTCTGGCGGTTCAAGAGAAATATTCCAGATTTGTTTCCCCTTTTTATTACAGGTAGCGGGCAAAAGGAAGACAAGCGATTCTATTGGCTGGCTGGGTCAGTTTATGTTTACAAAAATTTCTTTAAAAACACCCTTTCTGCCCGATCTGTCGATCATACAAAACTTCGATAATTTATTCTTCCGGTGTTTCCCAACCGATTCTTTCCATCCCGGTCTTGTTTAAACCGGCCATTTGGGCGCTACCATTTAAACACGCTAACCTTTTTCTGCCTCCCTTGTAGCGTTTGCAATCACAGTTGAAACTGGGGAAAACAGTCTTCGCTCTAAGTTATACTGCATGTAATCACTCAAAACTCCTGTGTCCATGCTTCTACAACTAAATCCATGTATCTAATGAAAGTTTACGATTCCTGTTATTTTATGTGCTCACTGTTCTGAGGGACATAACTTATCTTTTGGCCTGAAGTCACAAGTACACATTCACGTTTGCACAGATTCCATCTAGCAATCCTGCCGCCTACGGTTACTGAGACCGGTTTACAGCTCGTGCAGCGATTGGTAGAAAACATTTGTTGACATATTTTGATATATGTAGGCAAGGTAGGCTCTCGTTAATTGCCCTTAGATATTGGTTCAGGACTACGCTACACCAGCTGAATATCTGTAGTGACTTTCGTCGTCTATTATGTCACTATTTTTGCTGTTGATAATTTTTACCATACGTTCTCTCCTCTGTCAGACCATTTATCTTCGCTAACTAGTAAAAGGCACAATAAATAAGATTAAATAAACAGATGACACATAATTTTAGGGCAATCTCTTCTCCTCTGCGGCTGTATTCAGTTACATTTGTAGTGAATATTCATTACGTGCAATTTCCGGCAGATAATAGCTATTTTCAAATTATCTTACATTGCCTTCAGTAATAGTCGTCATGTCTGTTTGTTTACCTGCTGATAGAGTAGATGGTGATGCAATACTGACCGACAGAAATCCTAGTGTCCCAAGGGTGCGACTGATTTCACACAAAAACGGCCAGCAAATCTTGCTTATCGCTACTACGGCAAGGGGACCGTCTAATTTCTCGCAGCGTGAAATGTCACAGCACACATGGTCAAACGAGGGTTTGTGTTTGTACAAGGAGCGCAAGTCAAGTATTGACCTGGTGGTATGGCAGACACACCTGAGTGAAAATGTTGTAATATTTCCGGGTAGATGTAATAGGTCGTATGTAATCATTGACGAGAACATTCGAATGTCAGCATGTGCACACTTGGAAGAAGTGACCTTTGAAATCACGCCAAGAAGGAAATAAGACTTACAGAGTTAGATTCCGATTTCAATATATCGGACTGGACCATTGTTTGAGCATTTTTGAGGACTTGTCCAGGAAAAACTCTACCATTTTAACAAGGAAAACTGGAATCTGAGGAAACTGAAACACAAAGTCATAGTGGGAACTTATTTATAAAGTAACATCCCCCAAGATCACGTGTAAGAGGCCTCTTCATGTGCCTTTATTTTTCTGAGCGAGCAGTCAGTGAGCCCAAGATTGGCGTAGGTTGTACATTTAAATTCTATATTTTACATTATTAACATGTGAACAAATATGTATATTTTACCAGGTGAATACTAATATGTGGAAATTGCTAATAGATGTCTCAGTCATTTGGGGCTGCAACCTCAGCATATAGAATGATGATTTCATGAGCTACCACTGCAAGGACTGGTGACTGCTTTATTGCGAGTTTCTTATAGAGAACTAAAAGCAGAGGTATCACAAGTTCAATATGGAGCAGGGGGGGGGGGGGGGAAGATGAAATAAATGATGTACATTCCTATTATAGTATTAACAATTTCAAACAAGTGTCGATGTCTTCTTAAAAATACTCAATCAATATTGTTAACATTTTCAAACATTGTACATGTAAAGATAAATGTAAATCTATATGTAATGAAAGTATCCAGCCTTTTTAAAATCTAAATGTAAATCTGTTCAATCCACATGTAATGAATGTTTTTTATTCCTTGGGATTAAAATTAATTCTCATCGAGGGTAAAGTTCTGAGATAGATGGGATGGGGGAATAGGAAGAAGGGGACACATAAGTATGTGTCGGGAAACTCAATACTCAGTAGGGTATTTGTTTCTCTTCTTTTGCTATACTAGTTGGTGGTACCAGTTGAGGGTAGTATCTCTGGAACAAAGAGGGTATAAGTGGCCTGAAGTCGACGCTAGACAACATTATGAAAAGGGGCTTAAAGACGCGGGACCAGCTTCTTTTTTTATAACTGTTCAAACTTAATTGATTATTAAATTTGTTATGTGTATATATACAAATTTAATGTTGATTTAAATCATTTTGAATGTACCACATCTGTTGGTCTCAGTCTATTTCATGAATACAGTTTAAGCAGAGTTATACCATAATAAGAATTCCACTAAGTAAACCAGGGTGGGGCCTTGAACGAGCTGATAAATCATTGCATAAATTTTTATAAAAGGCGGTGGATCAGATGCTAGTTTAACAATTGCAGCATTGTTCTTGACTTCTGAAATATCTTATGAAAACTCCCTTGAGAAAGAAGCATCATCACCCTTCTATCTACAACTTTGCCAAGATTGCGCGAAGGTAGACACCTTTGAAGACCCATATTAGATACTCTTGAGTTTTGGCTACTGTTGAACCACTACTGGAAAGCAGGGGGAAATCGTGACAACAGACAAATGCGACGAGTCCTTAAGTAATAACTTTCTAAATCGCCGATCTTATTATTTTCTAACATTTGTCATCCATTCCTTCTCAGAACAAACCGCCGCAGCTTGGTACCGGAGGCTGCTTTATGCATTGGGTGAATGATGTACCTCATCAGTGCCGATACGTCAGTAGGAAACTTCTTACGGCAGAGACTCGTTATGCAACTGGGGAACCAGAACTCCTCGCTGTGGTCTGGAGTTTGTCAAAGTTCTGAAGATATTTGATAGGCATTCATTTTTACCTACATACCGACCACAGTCCCTTGACGTATCTTCCAAAGCGTTCTAAAACCCACGTCTACATTTGGTGGTTTCCATTGATGCAAGAATTTTCATTCACCATTGCGCCAATAAAGGGAGCCGAAAAGTGGATGGCAGACTTACTCTCACGCGACACTAGTAACAGTTGATCTATAAATTGACATTTATAGTGTTTTATGTGTGTGTTTGTGTGAAAATGTGGACATGAATAGTCATTTGTGTCACTCATATACTTACATATCGAATAGCTCAAGTGAACTTAAAATAGAACAAGTGACAATCATACTTATAGATTGTGTATTACAGCACGGACATATAAACTGTACAGTGTATACTATATATTGTGTTCATTAGTTACGTTCCTTATTTTCCTATTCTGGATATTACAATTTTAAAGTGTTAATCGTAGACTTTATAATTCACTTGTTTATTATTATCTCCAGTGGGTCCTGGTCGAGAGCGAGGGAGGTAATGTTGAGTACCGTGTCATGGTGCGTAGTCATGTTGGCTGTTTTAACTTTTATCGAGGTGGTTGCACCATGCGGCAACCTCAACATTATACGCAATCCGCTATATGTCGCACGAATGTGATGACGCTTGAGTATTCTCTAAGGAATCTGTTTTTACACTTCTACAGCGTATGGAGGGGTTTGACTGTGTGGCTTTGTCCACTTGTGGTCCATGTGGTATATGACTACTAATAGAAGTGTTTTTTTTCTGACCATCTGCGTTACCGAGTTGTGGAATGTACCACTTAGTTATAGGTGTGAGTATTTCTTGAGATCACGTGTTCAAGATAACGTTAACATGTTATTCATAATATGACATGTATAGCCAACTGATGAAATGACTAGAAATATAGTGAAATGATGGCCGGATGCATATATTATAAACTTGTAGTATGACATTGAAGAAAGGGTCAGAGAACCCAGAACTATATGATAGCAGACGACAAAAAGTGTGCGTGTTTAACATTGAACTGTGGCTGACATTGAACGTGGAACTGATGACAAGAACCAGACAATTGCCAGTGGAACAAGAGATGAGAAGAAGACGATGGCGATGGGTAGGACACTCACTGAGGAAACCTGTTGATAGCATTACAAGACAGTCTTTGTTCTGGGACCCCCTGGGCAAGAGAGGCAGAGGTAGACCAAGAAGCACATGGAGAAGAGAGCTGCAAACAGAGGGGAAAATGATGAGGAGAACGTGGAAAGAACATGAGATGATGGCACGTGACAGGAGGACTTGGCATGTGTTTGTTGAAGGCCTATGCTCCATCCAATTTTATCAGCCCGTTGTGGCCATATACTTAACAATCTTTCCCGACTTCTGACAGTCGTTTACCCATGTGGAATTTACCCAGGATAAGACGCTGTTCATAATCGGTTCTCACCCAGAGCAAACCGATAGGAGTATCATCATCATCAGAAAAGACATAAGAGTTCCGGCATTAACCAACCTAGTAGACAAACTTGTGTATCCAGAAAACTATCACCAATTAGACGTTCCCCGTGAAAAGTTTAATTAATATCGGAGGAACTGGGGCCCGACTCGGACGATACCAATTACTGGACATTATCTGCATTTTTCCATGGATTATTTGTCAAAACACTTGTTTTCACCAGAGTAGGTAAGGAACTAATGAGTGGCCAAGTATAACAGAGAAAGAGAGAAAGAGAGAAATATTTTTCATTTTTGTTACAGGAAACATTGTAACTGCAAACTTCTGTTCTTTTTTCAAACTACTGTGTAATAATATTTTATTTTTACGGGATAGCATTGTAGTTGGACTTGTTCTTTACTGTACTGCCTATTCTATACCCTAGTGTTAATCTTTTGACCTTTTGGGGTTATTAACTTCTGCGGGATCTTTTCTCAACAAGAGGGGAGGCACTTATGGGGTTATCTTCATTTTTCTGTAAACTTGATTTATATTGATTTCTATATGTTTGATGTTGTGAGAGTTGATAATAAACTAAACAAAACTTAATTAATTGTGTTGGTCAGCTTAGCCCATAACCCATACTCCATTTATCCATAGTTTTTCACGTATTGTGCGTACTGTTTTGTCGCATGATTGTGAGTGCGTGAATGGTTAAACGTATAGGTTACCTGTATGGAGAGTAGTATTGTCTAATAAGAAATTACAGTCGTAAAGATAGGCTGGATTAGAGTATCTTCTAAGTCCAGTGACAGATTCTACCCTTAAACTATTCACTCGTGAAAAATCTATTTCTTATACTTATTTCTCACTTATTTACCACTTTGCCTTTTCTATTCAGACGGAGCAAATCTATCTCTAATACCTATCTAAAATTTACGACTCCATTGTTTTCCTTTAAAGTTTGTGGTACTAGCCTACGATGCCAGTTTGGAAGAAGAATCTGTGGTTCAGAGCTTGTTGTCAACACTAGACGCAAACTTTTAAAGCCCTGTGAAGATACTCGCATTGACCAGGAGCAACTACACCTTGCACTCACGTTTTGCGGCGTACCCTAGCCACAAAAGCCGTAAATTGACGGAGCAATCCACAGCAACAGCAACACTTCATCAATTTGACAGCTAAGTCAAAGCCAAGAGTAATCTTGAGCGAAAGAAGACACATTTGAAGACCCTCATTAGATACTCTAGGTTTTGGTAACTGCTGGACCACTACTGCAAAGCAGGTGAGGCAACCCGTGTCAGCGGTGCTGCCGTTAGGATGGTCCAAGGACCGATTCCCGATTAGCCTATCACTTCTGATATTCTTCTGTTGTCTAATCTTCTTACTTACTTAGTTGTTCCTCTTCTACCGTGAAGTGTAGAGGTTTGTAAGAGAGAGCGCCATGCTATTCTATCGGCTGTCTTCCTCCTGGCTTGGTTCCATTTTAGTCCTTGGTCCTTCAAAGATTGTCTAATGTTGTCCTCCCAGCAGACTTTAGGTCGTCCTGGAGGTCTGGATCCTTGGCTCTTAGTTTCCCATGCTTGCCGTGGTAGCCGATTTTCTCCCATTCTGCAGACATGGCCAAACCATCTCAGTTGGGACTATTCTACTTGGGCCTGCAGGGGTTGGGTTTTTAGGCCTTGACGTATCGTCTGGTTGCGGACCATGTCTATCCTTGTTACTTCAACCACCTTCCTCAGATACCTCATTTCTGTGGTTTGGATCTGGCTTTTGTGGGTTGTAGTCATTGCCCATGACTCGCATCCATACGTCAAGACTGGGGTATAGGTGGAGCGGTATACAGCCATCTTCGTCTTTTTACCAGCTTCTCTTTTGCTGAGGAATCCTCTATTTATATCGTAAAAAAGTCTCCCAGCTTCTGCTCTTCGGGTAGCGAACTCTTCTGTGAAGTCTCCCTTCCAGTCTTCTACTACTTTATTTTTTATGGCTATTATTTATTTAATGTTGGTAATTCTGTCTGATTTTAGCAGTTGTGCGCTCTGCATCTCTCTGTATTCTGGCAAATTTGCTAGCTTTCACATTTTAAACATTCTTTTAATTACAGTACATTGCATTGTATATAATAATGTAATTAATTACAAGGACAACTAAGTGTAGTAGTTATAAAAAGAGAAGTCACAAGCCTTCTAATTTTGATGCTGTATGATTATTTTACTTCGGTATAGTCTTGAACGCTTAGCTCCATTGCGCACCTAATATATAGTGTAAACATGGAATTATGATGTTTTATGCATTTGCAAGTTAAAAAAGGCCAATTCCGCTTTTCGGCTATTTCCGCATTTCAGTGGGGGTCTGGAGCGTAACACGATTTATGAGCAGGGCCCTAGTGTACACAAATTCAAGAGAATTCCCTGGATATTCATCCCTGGAGTACCCGAATCAGAAACTCTTGTGCTAACCGTCTCCCGTTCGACAATATAATCTTTTATTTTATCAAAAGTCTTTTCACGTGTCATTTGTCCATGCAGGAGTTAAACTAGTTTTCCCATATGTTATTTATCTCTCCAGAAGTCAAACTAGTTTTTTCGCATGTCATTTGTCTCTCCAGAAGTCAAACTATTCCTTCCACATATCATTTGTCTCTCCAGAAGTCAAACTAGCTTGTTCACATCTCGTTTGTCACTCTAGACGTCAAAATAGTTTTTCCATAAATCTTTTGTCTCTCTGGAAGTCAAACTAGCCTTTCCCAGTATCACCTTTCGTCTGAGAAAACATACTATGCGATGGGCGAGCCAGCTGGCACAAGCAGGAAATGAAGTGTGTAATATAGATAATGCGATCGGTTTGTTAGTTACAGTATCACAGTGCGTTAACGTTTACATTAATAATTAAGTCATTTATATTCTTGTTTGAAGAGAAATGTCAGGTTATGCTTCAGTTATTGTGATCTCTTCAGCTTAATACTTCAACTATTACTACATCCACTACTACTATTTCTACTACTACTTCTTCCACTACTACTACTACTGGTGCTGCTACAACAACTACTACTACTACAACTTCTACTACTACTACTTCTACTATTACTACCACCACCATCTACAATACCACTACTTCCACTACAACTATTACTACAACTACCACCACTACTATTTCCACCATTACTAGTTCTACCACCACTACTTTTACCACTACTACGTCCACCATTACTGCTTCCACCACTACTATTTCTACCACTACTACTTCCACTACTACTGCTACCACCACAAATACGTCAACTTCCATTACGTCTATTACCACTATTACTACTTCCACAACTATTTTCACCATTACTACTTCTACCACTACTACTTCTACCACTACTACTTCTACCACTACTACTTCCACCACTTCTACGTTCATCACTACTATGTCCACTACTACTACTTCTGTTACTTTTACCACTACTACTTCTACCACTACTATTCCTACCACTACTACTTCCACTACTACTGCTACCACCCCCAATACGTCAACTTCCACTACAACTGTTACCACTATTACTACTTCCACAACTATTTCCACCACTTCTACGTTCATCACTACTATGCCCACCACTAATACTTCTGCTACTTCCACCACTACTACGTCCACCACTTCTACTTCTACCACTACTACTTCTCCCACTACATCGTCCACCACTACTACTTCTATCCCTACTACTTCTACCATTACTACGTCTACCACTATTACGTCTACCACTACTCCTTCTACCACTACTACTTCTCCCACTACCACTTCTACCACTACCAGTTCCATTACTACAACTTCTACCATTACTACGTCTACCACTATTACGTCCACCACTACTCTTTCTACCACTACTGCGTCCACCACGACTACTTCTACCACTAATACGTCCACTACTAATTATTTCTACTTCCACCACTACTACTTCTACCACTACTACTTCCACCACAAATACTTCTACCTTTACTACTTCTACTACTACCGCTTCTATCAATACTACTTCCACCACTACTACTTCTACCACTACTACTTCTACCACTACTTCTCCCACCACTACTTCTACTACTACTACTTTTTCTACCACTACTACTTCTACCACAACTACATCCACCTTTACTACTTCTACCACTACTTCTTCCACCACTACTTCTACTACTACTACTTCCACCACTACTACTTCTACCACTACTAGTCCCACCACTTCTACTTCCACCACTACTACTTCTACTGCTTCTTGAACCAATACTACGTCCACCATTACTACCTCCACTGCTACTTCCATCACTACTACTACCACTATCACTACTTCCGCAGCTACTTTCACCACTTCTACTACTACTACTTCCACCACTACTACTTCCACCAACTACTTTTAACATTACTACTTCAACTGCTAGTACTACTTTCACTACTAATTTCTAATTAACGGTTTTCAGTACTGCCACTAGATAAACACCCAAAGAAAAACCACTATAATGTCACGTACAGAAGTGTTTTATTAATATATACTTTTCTGTTAACTCCTTTGGACATATTGTCTCATAATTTAAAAACAAGTCTCTAAAAAATAGTACATTTCTAAACATATCAGCAGAGGCGGATCTGCTATGCAGCCGATGAAGCTTCAACTTTAGGGGCCCTAAGTCAAGGTCTTTGGTATTAAGTTTCCAGTTTTCTCTATAATAAGTTTCTTTTCTATCCCCAACACTTTTTTTTAATGAGTTCAACTTTCGTGCACCTCAAAATCTTGATCCGCCACTGAACATCAGTGAGAGGGGACAGAAAATGTTATTTACAAAATTTCAGTATAGTTTTAAAAAAAACTTAGTGTTGCGTATGATCATCCATCATTCATTTGTTTTACTCGGATGCAATCCGTGTATTTGTTTCAATCTGATTATGTTGTCTTGTTTCCATATAGCTTTATTGTTCCCATCAGGTTTATCACTAGTAACATGACTCTTTATTGTGATTTACATAATCATTAATCTGAATTAGTTTCTTCATTCAGAATTTCTTCAAACTGGAAACTTGGTCTGAAGGTAACCTATAAGATCTGCCAAATTTGGTGGATACGGCTATTTTGATGCTATGAAAATATGCTCTTAAAAACAATTTTAAAATCCCCAAAATCAGCAAATACAAACACGCGCACGTTCGATCTCTGATCTACATTTGAACAAAAGGAATTTCTTCCAATGTGAAGTGAAGTTATTTGGAAGTCAAAATTTCAGAAGTGTGCTGTAAACGAAATAAAAGATAAATAAAACCGGAATATTCGACTGTGGCAATAACTGAACAATCACTGGAACAGATACAACGTTCGCTGGTTCCGAAAAAAAACACTGTTAAATCAGGCGATAACAATTTTTGAATGTATATTTAATCAAAACTCCAATAAGAAGATTTGATCTTCAGTAATTATGCTTAGTTCTTGAAAGCAGTGTGCGTTTTTATTTTCTGTTCACAGGTAAACGGACTGACACCTTCAGTATGAAACCATACATCGTACATCTACTTGTGTTGTTTCTGGCAGTAACAAGTGGAGGTAACTGACATCTGGATTTTCAGACACACACTTTCTTTCCTTGTCTCAAGTTCTGTCCTATTTTCTCAACTGGTTGCGTCTTCTCAGATTGTTCATTCAATTTCGGAGCGCACTAGAAGGTCGTGACATACAGAGCCGGGTTTAGGCATTGTTAATTAAAGCAAACGACACAGCAAGCAGAAGAGAGGAGAAAACGTTGAAAGGATCACAAGGAAAATAAGCAGCTGAGGGCTGCCATCCCATGGTCGCATTTCCATTGTCAGCTATGTTATTATTATTATTGTTATATATATATATATATATATATATATATATATATATATATATATATATATATATATATATATATATATATATATATATATATATATATATATATATATATATATATATATATATATATACACACACAGTAATAAGGTTAAAAAACCTACGGTCAATTGCGAGTTTTGTTTGGTCTTATAACGGTTACATTTTAATATTTATAATTTTTCGTCATCGAAAAATGGTGTGGAGGAGAAGAATAAAATGGGGTCTTGCTTTTTTTCAAATTAGCTCTTTCTGTTCTCGCCGTTGAGTGCCGATGTAGAACTGCTTTAGTGGCGCGGGGTCTCCGTGGAATCTTACCTCACACGTGAGGCGTTAGAGTGACGTCTCGAATCACGTTTTTTTTTTACGCGTAGACCTCCCCAAAGTGTCCCGCCTTGGTAAGTTTTCTTGAGAAGTCTTTCCCGTATGTTTTCCAGAAATGAGTACACCAATACCTCGACTTTCGTCGCTTCTACTTTCGTCGCTTCGCTCTTTCGTCGGTTTTCAATTCTAACCACGTTTCCAAATTTCGTCGCTCGCTTCGCTCTTTCGTCGCATTTAGTCACAACTGCGCGTCATCTTGATTCTTTCGTCGTTCAGTCTTTGAACAGAAATCGTTCGGTGTGCACTGTTTTTTTTTAAGTTGTCCGCATTGAATCTCTTATATTTGTCATTAAACATATTAATACTACTTATTTGTGTGATTAAAATAACAAAACTATTCATACTATATTATTTTTGTGATTATACTGTAAACAGTTCATAGTTATTTTAGTGATAACAGTCTAATGACAGTGTTCATATCGTGATTATACGACACGTGTACAGTTTTCATACTGTACTTTTTTGTGTGATTAGGCCTTATACAGTACTACTTATTTTTCTGCTTTAATATATTCATAATGGGTCCTAAGTGTAGTGACAAAGTTAAAAGAACCCATAAGGTTCTCAATTTGCAAGAAAAGCTTAAGCTAATCAAGCTTAATGAACAAGGCATCTTAAATGCTGAAATAGGCCGCAGGCTAGGTGTACCAAACACTACAGTTAGCACAATTGTAAAGAACAGAGCTAAAGTGTTAGAGGAAATTAAAAACGCTACGCCAGTGCATACCAAACTTATTAGAAAGCGGCACAATTTAATTGGTGAGATGGAGAAAGTGTTAAATGTGTGGATTGAAGACCAAGTCAGCCACAACATTCCTCTAAGCCAAGATCTTATCCAGGCTAAAGCACAAACTTTATTTAATGCAATGAAGGCTGAACAAGGAGAGACATCAGCTGAAGGGACATTTGGAGCTAGCAGGGGCTGGATTGAGAAATTTAAGAAAAGGTCAAATTTGCATAATATAGCAGTGAAGGGAGAATCAGTTAGCGCAGATACCGCAGCTACAGCAGCTTTTCAAGTGAAGCTTGAAACAATTATAGAAGAAGCTGGCTACACAAAGCAGCAGATCTTCAACGTAGAATAAATTTCGACAGAAATTCAAAAGTAAATAGTGGGCTAGAACACCAAATAGCCTGTTACAGAGAACTTCTTAGGGAAAGGAAGAAGACATCAATGAGGTAAACGTCTTTGCTCTCCTTTTTCAAGACGCAACCGCCACAACCAACTTCAGTCACCCCTCCCTCTAACCCTTCAGATTCCGAGCCATCAACATCAGCCCCAGCCCCAGTTAGATCTCCTTCAAAGTGCCCTTCTCCTAAAAGAATTAGATTGAAATCCTCCAGTTCTGAAGATCAGCCACCTCAATTTTCTCCATCTGGTTTTCTAAGTCTAGAATCCCCCTAAATTACCAACATTCAAAACTGTACATACTGTATATATTCATCGTCTACTTGCTCAAGAATGATTTTAAGATAAGATGCTATTTACGTATTTTTTATTTATTACTGTATTTTCTTTACTCTTATGTTTATTTCTGTTTATCTAGGTATTGCACGCATTCGCAAGTGTTATATAGTTAGTTATTTTCGTTTTTTGGCGGCCCTAATGCATTTGTAAGCTAAATAAAGGCTATGCTTCGACTTTCGTCGATTTTCGACTTTCGTCATAGCTCTGGTCCCTAACCTGTCGAAAGAGCGAGGTATTGGTATACCAGAAACTATGGAGAGATAAAAGATGGCGTCTCCCGTAAATCTTAGTCTCCTCATGTGGAAAGCATAGAGCCTGGCCCTCCACCTCGTTCTCATCTTTCATCAGCTATTTATCGGTAAGCCCATCATTTAACGTACAAGAGGAACGATGATGCCGAGACAAATGAAGGCGTGTTAAGAGGATGCGAAGATATGAACATATCAGAATATTAATGTACACACATTCGGTCAATGTGGAATGAAGTTGTGACATACAATAAATATTTATATCCATATGTCAGACATACAATAAATATTTATATCCATATGTCATCTCATCAATTCCTCTTTATGCTCCCTATGTAGCATGAAGCCGCCTCGGCCGCTGGTATCTTGTTAGAAGGCCCGCATGACTAAGTCATCAGCTCTTACAGTCCTGATTTATGCAGCAATTTGTTGTACATGGTGAGATTGCCGACGTCCAGCACAACTTTACATGCATAATAAACATATTTGTACATGTTTATAAATATAGACATAATCGACTTCCCCGTTTGCAGGGTTGGCTGAAGTACAACAGAAAGTTTAAAGCACTTACTGAATCAGTTTAATCCAATCTTCTTTAGTCTAGGATAAAGGGTAAAAAATCCCGTTACAAGCCCATTGAGGCATATTGCGAATATGGTGTTGGGCCCAAATTTTCTTGACCATCAGCACACTAGGGTAGTGATCATTTGTTTAATCTACTAAATACTTTCCGATGTTTAATATCGTTTAATTAAAAAATAATCCTTCTTAACTGGACCAAGACTATCTCTGCATTACCTACTATTAGGGTCTCATCTAATGTGGATAGAAAAGTGTTCGCCAATCAGAATGTGTGAGATTTTATACACAAAATCGACTATACAAACTACGCCTATGCTTTCCAAAATTTTCATTTGTGGAGATGTGGTGTATTTAGCTATATTTTAAGAATGGGAGTCCTCGCTAACCTCTCATTCATCGTGCTCTGCTTGGGTGCGCTAGTGGTAACTTCATAATTGTAATGATGCGCTCGTGTCAAGAAATATGTTCATTCTTCTTACTGGTCGTCACTCCTCTCCGGCATTGTTACTTTGCCATGCCATTTACGTGATAATTCTTCCAGTATTCATTGTTCACGCTCGCCTAGACAAAGGTTGTCTTGTCATATCTCTTCACACCTCTTGTCCATCCTTTTCTCTTGGTTATATTCTCCTTTGTTATATACGACGTGTAGCGAGCGGCCAAACATTTCACATTGACTCTATGCTCATTGCCAGTTCCAGACGGAGTAAGAATCTACAATGAGCAACATTCCTATTTTCTATTGACATTTTGTCAGGGACAATACAAGACACCATAAAGTGCAATTTTGGAAACATGACGTGCCATATTACACGATCGATTTAACTGGGATATAGGAGGATAACAATCTTGGTAACTATTAAGACACGGACACTGATGTAATACTTCCGACAGATGGACTTCGTTTTGATAAACAATTACAAAAACTAACACCTTTGAGGAGATTATTATGTTTGGTCTGTAAAGTAGTAAGATGGAAACATGACACATACGCATAGACTTTATTTGGTAATGGAATTTGAAAATCACACGTTATCTTATGTTGATATGTAGTAATATTCCACATGAATGGAAAGTAGTGGGGGAATAGACCCATACCAGAATCAGACACTTATTTGCAATTGGTTTGGCATTTGTGATGCTAAGACAGACTGCTCATGGTTGGACTTCTCATCTAAATAGCAACCTGGGCGTGAAGATGAAAATTTTGCTTTTATGCCACAAGAAAAAAGTCATGGACAGCCAAGAACACGGAATATTAAGACCAAATATAATTCACGCCATAGGACTGGACGTGAATTCTAAGATTAAAAAAGAGTAACCCCAGATAAATCACTTTGCACTTTAAGTTCTAGGATCCAACTTCAAGTGCTCCAATTTAGAGATTACTTTAGAGAACACACCTAAGAAATTGCATCTCAAATCAGTTAGCCAACAATACTCGGATGTTTTCTATGCAAAAAGTTTGTGTTCACCGGAAAATATCTGGTAAGTTGTAATATGTACATTTTATCAATTTATGTTTGCATTTTGACATGTATAAATTGCTGGTGGATGTACAGTGACATTTTAGACTTGCAACCTCATTACCGCAAATAACTTTACACATGACCACCACTGCAACATCTGGTGATTGCTTCGTGCGGGTTTCCTCACAAGGAACCAAAATTAAAAGTTGTCTCAGTCTCCACAGAGAGCATGGAAGTGGACGATGATATTATGACGGGCGTACTTATTATATAAGCAGTTTAGTAAAGTTCATATGCATAATATATACAAATATTTAAAAAAATGTAAAATGTATATATATATATATATATATATATATATATATATATATATATATATATATATATAAATTGTCACCTTCCATCGTCGAAAAGTACCTTCATCCTACTCACTAGGGCTAAAATTAGCGCCCAGGGAGCATAAATTTATGTGGAAGATGAAGTAGTGGATGGAAGCGAAGATCGCCTGATAACTATGCAGGAGACCCACAACGTAGCTGAGACATTTTTCTCCTTTCACATTGGGGTACAAGTTAATAGTAGTCAACGCTAGACACTTCATCAGTCGGGTCTAGACGAGGCTCGACTTGACTACCTTGTGCAGGAGACGTGTGGCTGCCAATATAGTTGACTGTTGTAGAGAAGTACAGGCCAAGGTACACATGGGGAAACAACAGTAGCTGAAGCAGATTCTAACCGACTCCACACTGGAAGCTAAGCAACCCATTAACGCAACCACTGGACATTTCCAAGTTTTTCAAAAGTTCCACCACAACATGAATCATCCGATAATGATAATATCATCGCTTCATTTTTATAAACAACGTTGTTTGTTTAATATTTGTTAAACTGTAAGTGATTATTAATCATGTTTATCTGTAAGTTTTAAGCTAAAGTTAGATTAATCACTCTTGAGTGAATTGTATGTACGCATCCGTATGAATCATCAAATAAATATAGAGATAGCTATAAAATTAATAATTTTGAATCGCCTTCAGCTGCTGGCTCAGAAATACGAGCAAAAATATATTACATACAGAAGGAGTAGGAGAATACTAATGTTCATGACAGCTTAGAGTATCTCAGTTGTTATGGTTGCTTTTCTTTAAATTCTTGTGAGGCTCCCGAAAGTAGAAGCATCACTCTTCTCATTTTTATCTCTGCCAAGAGTAGTCTTGAGCAAAGGTTGATACCTTCGAAGAAACTCAGTCATTATTCTTTAATTTTGGCCATTTTTGGACATCTACTGTGGAACAGGGGAGACAATCACGTTACAGCTGGGCTGAGTAGATTAATCGCATCCTAAGCTTCCGGTTAAGTATCTTCCCTTCATTCTGCCAAGTAGCCCGAAATTAAGTTAGATTTTCTGTCAAGACAAACAGCAAAACAATATACAAAGAATTTACCGTCAAATCCCATATTTTCCAATATGAACGCAGTGCGTGACCGTCCGAATCTTACTAAGGTTTGTTTTATCATGTATGTGGTAAAAAAAACCACCCTTGACACACAGACCAAATGAAAAGCAAAGTTATTTCCTACAGGCAGTGTCAGCCTGAGTGTGATGTAATGCATGCGTAACGACAGTAATCCGTGCGCCACACAAAAGAATATGTGCACAACAAACAGGTAGATGAAGACAAAAATGAAGATTGGAAGAATGATAAAGATAAAAATAACTAATGAACGAATGTCATTTTGTGACAATCAGCTATAAAAAAAAATAAATAATGTTTTACTTTGAAATATTGTTTCCTTGTTTCTTGTTCTTTTAGAATGTTAATGTTTTTGTTTTATTTCATTTTATTAATTTAAAAAAAAATTAATTTCGACACATCCCCTAAGTTGGCGCCTGGTACTGCCGCACAACGACAGCTGGCCGTCGGTTGGGGGGTGGGGAGAGGCATAACGGTAATGAGTGAATAATGAAATTATAATGCTGACGGGAATAATTGTAATCATCATCATCATCATAACACTTTAGCTCCACCAGCAGCATAGAACTTCAACAAACGTATGCCAAGTCTTCATGTCACGTGCCATCAGCTCAAAGTCTGTCCATGTCTTCCCCTTCCGGTTCATTTCTTTCTCCAGTTCTCTTCTCCGATGATTATTTGGTCTTCCTCTACCTCCCTTATCCCGTGGGTTCCAGAATAAGGACTGCCTGGTAATGCTATCATGAGGTGTCCTCAATGTGTGTCCTATCCGCTGTCAGCGTCCTATTCACATTTACATGTTCCCTTGTCACTTGTCTTGTTCTATTAATTATGAACAACTTTAATTCCAGGTTCTCCGTTTGTAACTGCCGGTTCATCCCACGACCTCGAAGCAACGGAGACCGTGAAACACAAGGCAGAGGAATTTGACGATGACAAAGGAGATGGTTGTCTACATGGATTAACAGTTAAAACTACCAAAGCGTGCTCTCCTTCTTGTGACCAGGTTAAGCTGTCTACTGCAGTGACTAACAATCTGGGCACAATAGGTATGGATCGCAAACGATAGAGTTACCTTCGTTTTATATTTCCTTGTACTTGATCCATTAAGCACACATTTTCCTTTGTTTCTTCCTATCGTTCATTCATTCATACATTTAGTTATTCATTTATTCATTCTCTCAATCACTCAGTCAGTGAGTCATTAATCAGCAAATCATTCAGTCATTTATTGGGTCATTCATTCATTTAGTCAGTCAGTTATTCTGTCATTCATTCATTCAGTCGGTCATTCATTCAGTCAGCCAATCATTCATTAATTCATTCAGTCAATCATTCATTCAGCCAATCATTCATTCAGTCATTCATCCCCTTTCAGCCCCCCCTCCCCAATAATCAGCGCAGACCTTCAACAAACCTACTTCAAGTCTTCCTGTCACGTGCCATCACCTCAAGATCTGTCCGTGTCTTCCTGATTCCGTTTATATCTGCCTCCAGTTCTCTCCTCCATGTGTTCTTTGGTCTCCCACTGACTCTCTTAACCAGGGGATTTCAGAACAATGACCGCTTTGTAGGACTATCAACAGGTTTCCTCAGTGGGTATCCTCTGCTTCACCAGAGTCATCCACTGGCACTTGTCTGGTTATTGTAATCAATTCCATATTGGTGACCTTTACATGCTGTTTTAATCCTTCGGTTATATGCAAGCATTCATTTATTAACGACTCGCTTTTGTAATTGTTGTTTTTATTATTCTCTATGTTTCAGAACCAAACAACAGGAATGATGCAAGTAGATGTTTGGTTTCTTAAGTTTCTATGGTGATTTCATGTGTGTATATTCACTACTACAGTTATGTTCATCTGTGTCCACCACGCACTTCCATCCTATTAGGCATCTACTTGGGTCTAGCGGGACGTCTCATGCATGCCACTGGGAGATCTTCATAAACACTGCGTGTTTTAGGTGGTTTTTTGTTTAATAGCACTTTAGCCACGTAGATCAGTCTAAGTTTGTTTTTCTTCCAGCTTTACATTTGTCGTTCTTAGTGCAACCTGCAGTGCTACCTCCAGTGCTACCTGCAGTGCTACCTCTAGTGCTACCTCTAGTGCTTCCTCTAGTGCTTCCTCTAGTGCTACCTCTAGTGCTACCCCCAGTGCTACCTCTAGTGCTACCACCAGTGCTACCTCTAGTGTTACATCTAGTGCTACCTCTAGTGCTGCCTCTAGTGCTACCTCTAGTGCTACATCTAGTGCTACCTCTAGTGCTACCTCTAGTGCTACCTCTAGTGCTACCTGCAGTGTTACCTCTAGTGCTACCTCTAGTGCTGCCTCTAGTGCTACCTCTAGTGCTACCTCTAGTGCTACCCCAGTGTTACCTCTAGTGCTACCCCTCAGTGCTACCTCTAGTGCTACCTCTAGTGCTACCCCCAGTGCTACCTCTAGGGGCTACCCCCAGTGCTACCTCTAGTGCTACCTCTAGTGCTAACTCTAATGCTACATCTAGTGTTACATCTAGTGCTACCTCTAGTGCTACCTCTAGTGCTACCTCTAGTGCTACCTCTAGTGCTACCTCTAGTGCTACCTCTAGTGCTACACACAGTGCTACCTCTAGTGCTACCTCTAGTGCTACCTCTAGTGCTACCTCTAGTGCTACGTCTAATGCTACCTCTAGTGCTACCTCTAGTGCTACCTCTAGTGCTACCCCAGTGCTACCTCTAGGGGCTACCCCCAGTGCTACCTCTAGTGCTACCTCTAGTGCTACCTCTAGTGCTAACTCTAATGCTACATCTAGTGTTACATCTAGTGCTACCTCTAGTGCTACATCTAGTGCTACCTCTAGTGCTACCCCCAGTGCTACCTCTAGTGCTACCTCTAGTGCTACCCCCAGTGCTACCTCTAGTGCTACATCTAGTGCTACCCCCAGTGATACCTCTAGTGCTACCTCTAGTGCTACCTCTAGTGCTACCCCCAGTGCTACCTCTAGTGCTACCTCTAGTGCTATTCCCAGTGCTACCCCCAGTGCTACCTCTAGTGCTACCTCTAGTGCTACCTCTAGTGCTACATCTAGTGCTACATCTAGTGCTACCTCTAGTGCTACCCCCAGGGCTACCTCTAGTGCTACCTCTAGTGCTACCTCTAGTGCTACCTCTAGTGCTACCCCCAGTGCTACCTCTAGTGCTACCTCTAGTGCTACCTCTAGTGCTACCTCTAGTGCTACGTCTAGTGCTACATCTAGTGCTACCTCTAGTGCTACATCTAGTGCTACCTCTAGTGCTACATCCAGTGCTACCCCCAGTGCTACCTCTAGTGCTACCTGCAGTGCTACCTCTAGTGCTACCTCTAGTGCTACCTCTAGTGCTACATCTAGTGCTTCGAGTGATGTTGATTTTGAGGCTCCAGCAAATGTACTTAGTGCCAGGTGTTGTATTCTGTCAAATGTTGTCTTGTTGCTTGGAGCTGCAGAGTCATAAAGTATACTTGGATAGTTCATTTTCCTCCTGACAAAACTGACAATAAAGCATGAGAAATAAATAATGGAGGAAACCTTGAGTCCTATTTTCCTTTCTGTTGTATAGTGTCATCCTTTATGTCCAACGAGTACCTGTTAATTACCTTCATTTATTTAATTACTAATTTATTAAAGCATGAGAAGTATCTCGATACGTGCTACCCATCCATTACCTTTTAGGTATCTCATCTTATTTGTGAGTCTTCTGCAGCTCTCGATCAGTTTGCCTATATGTTGCTTTCCAGTTCAGTTGTTGGTCTAAAGTCATGCTTAAATATTTGGTTGGTCCTGCTGTTTTTAGTTTGTGATCTTGGATTTGTATATCTATTGTTTTATTTGTTATTACTCCACTTCTATTGAATATAATACCGACTTCCTTTTTTTCTCTTTGTATTTAGTTAGAAGCCATACTTGGTCATCTATACTACTGGACAAAAGTTAAGGGCCGCCATTTAGTTTAGACAAGGTTTATATAATTGATTGGCAAACTGTAAAGACTAGTGAAAATGTCATTAAAACTGAGCTCAGAGAAATGTGTATACATTTCTGTGTGCACTAGGTTAATTTTTTTTAAATGTCCAAAAACTGGGTCACTTTAACCCGCACGCGAATATTGCCATTGTTGCTGCAAAAACTCGTGGTTTTTGCAACACGCCCCACTAGTTCAAAAGGTGAAAAAGTGAGTTGAATTTGAATGCACGTGGAAAATGATCATCGGTAAAGAGTGTTCACTGTTGGTATGCAATAAATCAGTATGACAAGTGGTCGAAATGATCACTGCATTAGCCATGCCACCAAGGAGAAGTCTCAGCACTGTAGACCGTGGTCGAGCCATAGCATGGATTCAGGATAGTCAATCTGTTCGTCATGTTGCAAGACGTTTAGCAGTGTCCCACTCTACCATTCAGAGACTTCTTGAGAGATTTCAAGCTACCGAACATGTGGAAAATCGACCCTGCTCAGGAAGAATTATATAAACCTTGTCTAAACTGAATGGAGGCCCTTAACTTTTGTCCAGTAGTATATTATGCGACCTTGTTTATTTGTCGTTGTAGATCTGTATAACACTAGAAACATTAAACACCATAAAGATGAGAATGGAAATGAAAAGAAAGTAAACTGAAGCGAAGTATCCCAGGTTAAAGCTACTATATAGCGAACAAAACAGTCAGCTGGACAAAGACGTTAAACGCCAAACCCGAGCCAACAAAAGGAATTTCCTAGACGATCTTGCAAGACAGGAAGAAGAGGCAGCACTGAGAAATGAACAAAGCACAGTATACAAAATAACTAAATTCATTAGCGGAAAACGAGGTGCAAACAATATTGCATTAGTAAGAGATAAGGAAGGAAATCTCATCACGACAGCAGAGAGACAGGAAACAAGATGGGCAGAGCATTTCAGAGAAACTCTGAACAAGGAACCACCAGAGACACAATTGAATGTTCCTGAGGCTGAAAACGATCTAGATGTTAATACAGACATTCCACGAAAAGAAGAAATCATCACAGCAATCAAAGGGTTAAGGAATGGAAAAGCTCCAGGCCATGATAACTTAAATGCAGAGCTATTTAAGACAGACCCTGAGCTAGCAGCAGAACTATTAGAACCACTATTTGCACAAGTCTGGAAAACAGGGACAACGCCAACAGAGTGGAACAAAGGAATAATTGTCAAATTGCCTAAGAAGAGAGATCTTGCAGACTGCAATAATTGGAGAGGAATCACTCTTTTCTCAGTTCCCAGCAAAATACTAGGCAGGATAATTATACAGCGAATTTCAAAAGCAATAGACCACAAACTGAGGAAAGAACAAGCAGGATTTAGAAAGAACAGAAGATGTGTAGATCATATATTTACCCGCAGAAACATTATTGAGCAGTGCTCAGAATGGCAAAGACAGCTGTACATTAATTTCGTTGATTTTGAAAAGGCTTTTGACAGTATACATAGGGACAGTTTATGGAAAATACTAAGGGCTTATGGAATTCCAAGCTGCACAGTGTCAATCATAAAAAAGCCTCTATGCCAACTTTACGTGAAGCGTTGGGCAGAGCAACCTAACCTTTGAGGTGAAGACAGGAGTTCGACAGGGATGGCCCTTATCAACCACTCTATTTTTAACAGTCATAGACTGGGTGATGCGCCAGACAACAGAGGGCAGTCCAAGAGGAATAAGATGGACTACATTTTCTACATTGGAAGATCTGGAATATGCAGATGATATTGCACCACTAGCACATTCACATCAACACATCCAGGAAAAAACGGATAGACTTAATAAGTATAGCCAACAGGTGGGCTTGAACATCAATCTAAAGAAGACAGAGGTCACGACGCTCAATGTGAGCAACCCTGAGCCCATGTCAGTAAGGAATCAGCAACTGGAACAGACAGACACCTTCACTTACCTAGGATGCATAGTAAAACCAGACGGCGGAGCAAGCAAAGAGATCAACAACAGAATGAACAAAGCAAGAACATCCTTATTTAGTCTAAACAACATCTGAAAGTCCTCTAAGTACATCACAAGCACAAAATTAAGATTATATCAGAGCTGTGTGCTTTCTGTGCTTCTTTATGGTGCGGAATGCTGGAGAGTTACAAAGAAGGAAATGTCGAAATTGTCCTCTTTTCACACAACATGCCTAAGAAAAATTCACCGAATCTTTTGGCCGAATACCATCACCAACCATGATCTGCTCACTCGGAGCAAGCAAGAGGACATGCACACCATCATAGCTGGCATACGCTGAAGCTGGGTTGGCCATGTCCTCAGAAGAGACCCTGATGCCATCCCAAGAACAGCTGAAGGAAAACGAAAGAGAGGCCGACCAAAAACAACCTGGCGGAGGACTGTGGAGGCTGAGATGCAGGGAATGCACCAGAGTTGGGGCACTGTACGAAGGATGGCAACCGACCGAGCAAAGTGGAATCAATTTGTTGTTGCCCTACAAGACGCCACCAGGCGTGATGGCCACCGACTGCTTTGACGGTCGGCGGCTAAGGATCAAAGAAGCAGAAGAAGAAGATCTGTATATAGTCATGGAAGAACTGTCCCCGTCCTCCAGATTGCTGCATCATCTGCTAATTGTGACAGTTTCTTCTGTCGCTAAATTCCTCTGCTAGGTAATTAACCATTGAAAGCATGTTGCTCATCTAACCTTCATTCAAATTGTACTGTCATATCAATCGTTATAATCTCGAGCGACGATGAGGGGCACAGGACTATATCTGGTCATATTCGAGACTTCCTAATGATTTCCGGGTATGTTCCTCGACTTGATAGGTTTACTGCCATCTCTACTGATCACCAGAAACAGAATTTAAAAAAACTGAAACATTATGTGTGCAGAAACAAAAGTGTTTAGATCATCCTTACATGTTGTTTAATTATATAGAGTAGGAGAAGCGGCATCAGATCCACATCTTCTGTAAGCCCACATGCAGCTGAAACTCAGAAGATTATCAGCTACAGATACCAGTAGAATGTGAGATACCTCTTAAATAATGAAATTAAAGAATTGTTAATCCTCACAGTATCTATTCAGTACCAAGGACTTCATATGGATGGGTTTGAAAAAAAATCGAAAAAAGGTGATTCGTCTTACGAGGACAAAAGACAAAGAAAATAGTCTACGTTACGGCCACAAGGCCTTCGTCAGGAAAGGAAAGAAAGTGAAGGCTAGATAGGACACATAAAAACTAAATAAAATAAAAACTGGGTACTTCCCTGAAGGCAAGAACCGAAATTCTATCAAAATCGCTGTCTGTTGATGACCGCGTGGCTGAACAGAAAGCGACTTCCGCCGCCGGATGTACACAATGCATACTAAGAAACTAAAAAACGAAACCGGACAATAAACTACCCAACGTGATAAAAGTGGGGACTGGAAATAGAAGAGGACAGAATGAGTGGGAGATAAATAAATATGAAAAAAAAAAAAATGTATATGGCATACAAATAGAAGAATAGGATAAGAGGGGAAAGAGTAAAATAGAGCAAGAGAGGAGAGGGACCTCAGACAAAGGCGTGAAAAGTGTTGAGACCTGCTGGTTTTAGACACCCCATGCGGTGGATAAGACGGTTCTCAAGCTGTTCTCGGCTGGCAGTGTCAGAGGAGCAGGATCGGATCGCTGTGACCTGGATGTCGATGGGACCATGGTGGTCAGGACCATTGAAGTGTATAGCAACTGGTGTGGACTTTTGCTGAGCGATGTCATTTAAGTGCTGGCTGAATCTGTCCCCAAGTCGTTTGCCTGTTTGGCCAATATAGGTTTTGCAGCAACGTTTACATATGATCGTATAAATGACATTGCGCGATTCACACGTGAAGCTACTAGTGATGGTGTACGTAGCCTTAGGAAAGGACACCTTCTGGGTTGAGATGACATACTTGCACGTGTTGCATCGTGTCCGACCACAGGGTAGTGTGCCAAAGTGAGTGGCATTCTCCTTTGGGAGACGGCTGTGAACAAGAAGATCCTTCAAGTTCTTGTCACGTCTATATGCCACCAAAGGTGCTTCACTGAATACTTTTTGGGTCAGAGGCTCTGCTTGGAGGATAGGGAGATGGCGGAAAAGGATCTGTTTGACAGTAGTACTGTGAGGGTGATGGGTCAAGATTAATTTGACTCTATCCGAAGTGGATTTATGGTGAGGTTTGAGGGCCTCCAGACGAGAGATGGGGAGCACACGTTGGAGAGCAGAGGTGAGAACATGTTCTGGATAAAGTCTGTTACGGAAGAAATCCAACATCTCATTTGCTCGTAAGTGGAAGTCATCGTCGTCTTGGCATAAACGGCGGAGGCGGAGAAGTTGTGAAAAAGGAAGGGAGTCACGACAGGCCCGAGGATGAGAAGAGGTATACAGGAGGTAGCTGTGGGCATCAGTCGGCTTGTAGTATACTGAGGTATTAAGGCCGGAGGGCGTGATAGAAATAGTAATGTCAAGGAAGTTGACAGATACTGTGGAGACGAGGGAGGTGAACTTGATGGTGGGGTGAAAGTGGTTCACAAAGTCGATGAAGCGGTGTAAATCAGTCTCAGGCATATCTGTGAGACCTATGCCATCATCGATATATCTGCGGTAAAACCCAGGGAAAGGACCGGAGTATTGTTGCCATATCTGATGCTCCAAGTGGCCCATGAATAGACAGGCATAGCTGGGACCCATCTTCGTTCCCATGGCAACACCACTAATTTGGTCAAAAAACTGACCATTGAATTCAAAGGAATTCAGTTGAAGGACCAGTTCAGCAAGACGGAGAAGAGTGACAGTGGATATAGAAGGGCAAGTGCGTTGGTCCAGAAAAAACCGAAGAGCTCGGAGACCATCAGAGTGGGGAATAGAGGTATACAGAGAGCAGACGTCCAGCAAGAAAAGATGGTAGGAGCGGTCTGCTGGGAGTCGGATAGAGGAGAAGGTTGTAAGAGCGTGATTGGTGTCTTTGATGAAGGAGGGAAGATTCTCAACGATAGGCTGGAAAATGCTGTCGAGGAAGTCAGAAATGTGTTCAGTAGGACAAGAACAGGCTGAGACAATAGGTCTTCCAGGGTTTTCGATCTTGTGAATTTTGGGGGAGCATGTAGAATACAGGCTTGCCCAAAGAGCTGTCATGAATCCTAAGATGAGATGCTTCGGGAGGAAGATCATTACTAGTGATAAGCTGTTTAATAGTGTTGTGTACAATGCGATTGTTAGAGACAGTCGCATCGCTGGTCCTGGACCTGTAAAAAGAGCCATTGGTCAACTGGTTTTTACCTTCACTTAGGTACAAGTCCTTCTGCCAGACGACAATGGCTCCTCCCTTGTCGGCCGGTTTTATGACAATGTCGTCTCTACGGCGAAGAAGGGAGAGAGCACTAGACTCTGCCGAAGTGAGATTGGAATAATGCAATCTACGAGGGCGGAGCTGCTGAATGTCATGGATGGTGTTCTTGATATACAGGTCCAGGGCATGAGAGGCTCCAGGTTTAGGTGTAAAGGGAGGTTTAGTAGAGTCAGAAAAGCGTGCGAAGATGTCGGATTCCCCTCAACTTCCTCGATTATATATATTTTTTTTGACTGCACCGTGTCTCTGTTATCTCGTATCTCTATCTACCTATCCTGCTTATCTCCCTGATCCTATCCTATCGCCTTTTCTCAGTATTTTATATCCTATTCACCTATTTATTTTCGTATTTCCCTATTCTTCCTTCATACCTCCTATTACCGCTATCTACCCTATTTATTTATTGTTTCAGCGTTTTATATTTTATTTTTTTCATATCTTACGTTTTTTATTTTCTGGACGTTTTACTTTTCCCCACTATGCCCTCTCTGAAATATTTTATCAACTCTCTCCGTGTGTCGGTTACCACCAGCTTTAGCTCATTACCTCCTGATATATCCCGTGTCACTATTGACTTTGCGTTCGTTACTTTCAAGAAAACTAGATTCACCTCTCATCTCCACTTTATTCACACCTGCCTCCACCACAAAATTCTTCCTAATGGATTTTCTTCCAATTTTCATCCATCTGCTGGTACACTCAATCCTAGGGAACAACGTCTCCTACAACGAATTGAGACCAGATGTGGCTTTCAACGTATGCGCGTAGTGGCCGCCAGTCACTCCCGTCTTTTATCAGACCTCAGTGCCCAACAGACCCAGCTTCTGCTTCGCTTACGTTGTCTCACCTCCAACAACTTCCCTTTCTATTCTATGATACGCACCACTATCCACACACTGAACCGGCAGCTGCATGAGTTCCTTTCCACGTCTAAACACCTTAAACTATCCCGTCTCATCCCTACCCCCAAAGCTACCCCTCCATCCTCCACTCCATCACGCACTCAGGTAGTCTGCATCCCCCCAGATCTACCCCTCTCTGAGGGAGAGCGCTCTGTTCTTAGTAAGGGCTTAAAATTTGTTCCTCTTCGTCCGACCCTAGACCAATACAATCTCCTCCAGGATGTTCATCGATTTCACCGTCGCATGAGGCTGAAGCTCCATTTTAGAGAGAAAGACAGCACTCCGCAGTCTCAGGCTGAATCCGACATCTTCGCACGCTTTTCTGACTCTACTAAACCTCCCTTTACACCTAAACCTGGAGCCTCTCATGCCCTGGACCTGTATATCAAGAACACCATCCATGACATTCAGCAGCTCCGCCCTCGTAGATTGCATTATTCCAATCTCACTTCGGCAGAGTCTAGTGCTCTCTCCCTTCTTCGCCGTAGAGACGACATTGTCATAAAACCGGCCGACAAGGGAGGAGCCATTGTCGTCTGGCAGAAGGACTTGTACCTAAGTGAAGGTAAAAACCAGTTGACCAATGGCTCTTTTTACAGGTCCAGGACCAGCGATGCGACTGTCTCTAACAATCGCATTGTACACAACACTATTAAACAGCTTATCACTAGTAATGATCTTCCTCCCGAAGCATCTCATCTTAGGATTCATGACAGCTCTTTGGGCAAGCCTGTATTCTACATGCTCCCCAAAATTCACAAGATCGAAAACCCTGGAAGACCTATTGTCTCAGCCTGTTCTTGTCCTACTGAACACATTTCTGACTTCCTCGACAGCATTTTCCAGCCTATCGTTGAGAATCTTCCCTCCTTCATCAAAGACACCAATCACGCTCTTACAACTTTCTCCTCTATCCGACTCCCAGCAGACCGCTCCTACCATCTTTTCTTGCTGGACGTCTGCTCTCTGTATACCTCTATTCCCCACTCTGATGGTCTCCGAGCTCTTCGGTTTTTTTCTGGACCAACGCACTTGCCCTTCTATATCCACTGTCACTCTTCTCCGTCTTGCTGAACTGGTCCTTCAACTGAATTCCTTTGAATTCATTGGTCAGTTTTTTGACCAAATTAGTGGTGTTGCCATGGGAACGAAGATGGGTCCCAGCTATGCCTGTCTATTCATGGGCCACTTGGAGCATCAGATATGGCAACAATACTCCGGTCCTTTCCCTGGGTTTTACCGCAGATATATCGATGATGGCATAGGTCTCACAGATATGTCTGAGACTGATTTACACCGCTTCATCGACTTTGTGAACCACTTTCACCCCACCATCAAGTTCATCTCCCTCGTCTCCACAGTATCTGTCAACTTCCTTGACATTACTATTTCTATCACGCCCTCCGGCCTTAATACCTCAGTATACTACAAGCCGACAGATGAAAACAGCTACCTCCTGTATACCTCTTCTCATCCTCGGGCCTGTCGTGACTCCCTTCCTTTTTCACAACTTCTCCGCCTCCGCCGTTTATGCCAAGACGACGATGACTTCCACTTACGAGCAAATGAGATGTTGGATTTCTTCCGTAACAGACTTTATCCAGAACATGTTCTCACCTCTGCTCTCCAACGTGTGCTCCCCATCTCTCGTCTGGAGGCCCTCAAACCTCACCATAAATCCACTTCGGATAGAGTCAAATTAATCTTGACCCATCACCCTCACAGTACTACTGTCAAACAGATCCTTTTCCGCCACCTCCCTATCCTCCAAGCAGAGCCTCTGACCCAAAAAGTATTCAGTGAAGCACCTTTGGTGGCATATAGACGTGACAAGAACTTGAAGGATCTTCTTGTTCACAGCCGTCTCCCAAAGGAGAATGCCACTCACTTTGGCACACTACCCTGTGGTCGGACACGATGCAACACGTGCAAGTATGTCATCTCAACCCAGAAGGTGTCCTTTCCTAAGGCTACGTACACCATCACTAGTAGCTTCACGTGTGAATCGCGCAATGTCATTTATACGATCATATGTAAACGTTGCTGCAAAACCTATATTGGCCAAACAGGCAAACGACTTGGGGACAGATTCAGCCAGCACTTAAATGACATCGCTCAGCAAAAGTCCACACCAGTTGCTATACACTTCAATGGTCCTGACCACCATGGTCCCATCGACATCCAGGTCACAGCGATCCGATCCTGCTCCTCTGACACTGCCAGCCGAGAACAGCTTGAGAACCGTCTTATCCACCGCATGGGGTGTCTAAAACCAGCAGGTCTCAACACTTTTCACGCCTTTGTCTGAGGTCCCTCTCCTCTCTTGCTCTATTTTACTCTTTCCCCTCTTATCCTATTCTTCTATTTGTATGCCATATACATTTTTTTTTTTTTTTTTTTTTTTTCATATTTATTTATCTCCCACTCATTCTGTCCTCTTCTATTTCCAGTCCCCACTTTTATCACGTTGGGTAGTTTATTGTCCGGTTTCGTTTTTTAGTTTCTTAGTATGCATTGTGTACATCCGGCGGCGGAAGTCGCTTTCTGTTCAGCCACGCGGTCATCAACAGACAGCGATTTTGATAGAATTTCGGTTCTTGCCTTCAGGGAAGTACCCAGTTTTTATTTTATTTAGTTTTTATGTGTCCTATCTAGCCTTCACTTTCTTTCCTTTCCTGACGAAGGCCTTGTGGCCGTAACGTAGACTATTTTCTTTGTCTTTTGTCCTCGTAAGACGAATCACCTTTTTTCGATTTTTTTTCAAACCCATCCATTGTATTCCACGTCTTACCGCAATTCCCCTCAACTTCCTCAAGGACTTCATCAGCTAGAAGGCAAAATTAGTAACAGATTAAAGATTTAAAAAACAGATACATCGAATGAGACATTAGAAAAAGTTCTATTAAAAAAAGGAAACACATAGTGTCGACAACAACAAACATCATCAGCAATGCAAAAGACAGACTAAAAAAAAAAATAAAAAACTATACTTAAATTTAGTTAAGGTTTGCTGTTGAAAATACCCTCGTCTGCTCTAGTTCGTTTTCCTCTTCTTGATACTCGAGTGTTCGCTGCTGGTTCACGTCTGCTAGACCCTGATCAAATTGTCGCTCAGCATGAGCGTAATATATAATTTTCTCAGCGTATAACAGAAATATGACATTAAATACAAACAGCGTTATTTTGAAAAAGCGCTAATCGAACAGTGTAAGACCGGGGGATTGCTGTACTTTATGCAAGCACCAATTTATGAACGTCTGTAGCTTTTTTTGGTTCTCTTAGCTGTTCTCCGTGTTTAAGAGCCATACAATATGTCAATTCAGCCATCAAAGACAGATGTAGGTTCTCTGATAAGGAGGCCATTCACGCGATCCAAAAGAAAGGTGTGAAATAACGCTCTTATTGTTACGGCTTGCCTCCCCTGCTATGCAGTAGTTGTCCAACAGTGGCGAAAACCTGGAGTAACTAATGTGGGTCTTCAAAGGTGTCTCCCTTCACACAAGATTACTCTTGGTAAAGTTGTAGATCGAAGAATAATGGTGTTTTTACCTCGAGGGAGTCTTCACTAGATAATTCAGGGTCAAGAACAATGCTGCATGTGATTGAGCACGTTAAGTTTAGTATCTAACCCGCCGTCTTTTGTGAAGATTGGCTATGCTATTTAATTTTAGCTCATACAAGCTCCCAACTGAATTACTCAGTGAAATTCTTATTATTATTATATAGCTCTGTTTAAGTGTATTTAGAAATTGACTGAGACATACGGGTGCGCACATTCAAAATGATTCAATCAACTTTAAATTTGGATATACATAAACCTTCTACTTTAAGTACCGTGCCTAGTGGCATAGGAGATCATGTTTCTCCACAACTTCCTGTCTCCAGTACAATTAATCAATTCTGCTGTTGACTTCTTTGCAGGCCACGATGTCAAACTGTCCAGCATTTGTTCCCTTTGTCTTCCCCTATCTCCTTTTACTTCAATCTTACCTGCTGTTATGATATATTCTAGCTTTCCTCTTCTCATAACATGCCTCAAAAGAGTGAATTGCTTCTTTTTAACTTGTGATATAAGTTTCCTTTGTTCAGGACATCCTCATTACTCATTTTGGCTGTCCGTGGTATTTTTAACATTCTTCTGTAAAACCACATCTCTGTGGCCTCTAGTGCCTTCCCCGCTTGTTTACCAATTGTCCATGACACACTCACGTATGTCAGAATTGGTTCTATATAACACTGTATAACTCTCTTTCGTACTTCCAATGACAAAGAATTGTTGCACGAAATACTCTTCATGTTATAGAATACTGCTTTTGCCTGAGCTATTCTGCTCTTCACTTCTGAGATGCATCTTTCATCCGTTGTTATTAATATTCCCAGGTATTTGAATTTATTGACTTGTTTTAAAACTGTTCCATTCACTTTGATAACGCATTCTGGAAAATCCCTTTTTTTTAAGACGACCATTACTTCTGTCTTTTTGCTATTAAGGCTGAGACCTTTATTTTCACTTTCAATCACAACTGAATGAACCATTTCCTGCAGCTCCTTTTCACTTTTTGCTATTATGACTGTATCATCAGCGTATCTCAAGTTATTTTTATTATGTTCGCCACATGATATTCCTGGCGTGTCCCCTAGAGATCTCATTATATTGTCACTGTACAGATGGAACAGATCCGGTGAAAGCACACATTTCTGCCTGACACATTTTTGACTTGCTGATACGTTCTTATTTGACTGCTAATTCTTACAGCTGCTGTTTGTTGCCAGTACATTTTCTTTATTAGCCTCAAGTCTTTACTATCAATGTTGATGCTGTCTAACATTTTGATAAGTTCCTCATGTTGTTTCACCTTGTCAAATACCTTAGTGTAATCTATAAAACACAAGTGCACAAGTACAGATCTGTCTTCACCTCCATGGCTCTTTCTATTAATGTTCTTCTTCTTCTTATTATATATATATATACAATTAAAAATGAATTAATTTTATTTCTCACTTTTCTCATAATAATTCGTAATAAAATTTTGGTCACATGACCCATAAGACTAATGGTGCGATGTTCTTCACATTCTATGACTCCAGGTTTCTATGGCAAAGCTATGAATATGGATTTAAGCAGATCATCAGGTATTTGACCACTGGTGTAGATGTCATTTTAGAGTTTTGTTATCACTTCTACTCTTAATTCTCCCAAAGCTTCCATTTCCTCCACAGTTATATTATCCGGTCCATGCGATTTGCCTTTCCTCATGTGGCGCATGGCATCCTCTACATCTGCCACAAGTATTGGAGGTCCTTCGCAACTGTCCTGTTCCTTCAAATCTGGTCTTTCATCATCATACAGCTCCTTGATGTATTCTATCCACTTTTCCATCATGTTCTCATGATCCATTAACAATGTGCCTTCTTTTGATTTCAAACTGTCAGTGACTGTTTGCGTACTTCGGCATGTTAACTCATTTATTTGCCCTTACACAGATATTGTGTCTTTTTGGTTCTGCCCTTCTGATTTAGCCAATCGTCTTTTGCTGTTTTACATTTGATTACAATTTCCATATTTAGTTTGTCATCTTCTTCGTTGTCTTGCTTCTTCTTCCTTCTTGCGTCTATCAGTTATAAAATATCATCAGTCATCCACTTCTTCTTTGCATTCATCTTTGCTTCTGGTACGATTTCTTTTGATGTTTGATATTATGATTCCTTCAGCATTTCCAACTGTTCATCTACACTATTTTTTTTTTTGGTATTGCATTGTACCGAATCTATATTATAATGTTGTATTTTTATTATACTTTCTTATCTGATTTAAGTTTAACTTGTTGTTGGAAGATCGCTTTACTTTCTTCAATGTTATTCTTAGTTTTCCTATTACTGATACATGATCGCTGTTGCAGTCTGCTCCTGGCCTAGTTTTCACAGATTTCAAACTGTTTATAAATCTTCCGCATATTAGTATACAAAAACAACCTGGCGGAGGACTGTGGAGGCTGACCGAGCAAAGTGGAATCAATTTGTTGTTGCCCTACAAGACGCCACTAGGCGTGATGGCCAATGACTGCTTTGACGGTCGGCGGCTAAGGATCAAAGAAGAAGAAGAAGAAGATATTAGTATGTAGTCAGTCTGATTATGAACGTTCTTCTCTTGAATTTTCCACGTCCAAAGGTGTGTAAGATGCTGTTTAAACCAGGTGTTTCCTATTAGTATATCATGCGCTCTTACCCATTATATCATTCTGTCACTTCTTTCATTTCTTTCTCCCAGGCCATAACCACCAGTCACATCATCATATTTTTCATATCCTACCTTTGCACTGTCTCCAAGTATAACACTTGTTTCATGAGATTTACTCTGAATCATTGTCATATCAAGCTCACAGTAAAATGTGTCAACTTCTGTACTATCTGCTGGTGGGGCATATATTTAGAAAAGATCGATATCAATTAGTCTCTGCCCTTCGATCTGATATTGCCCAAAATCCATTTGCTGTTCGTGCTCTTTCTGAATCTAAAATTATTCCTACTCCTCTTTCAAGTTTATTTTCTCCGGAATAAATTATTTTTTTAATTGTCAGAATACATTTCACCTGCTCTGGTATATCGCATTTCACATAGCCATACTACGATTACATTCATTCTTTCCATTTCCATCTTGATGTTATCTAGTTTTCCAGTCTGCATTAGTGTCATAACATTCCAAATGTATATGGTTATGTTATCCATAATTCTATTTTTGCTAAGAGTAGCTTGATGACGATCGGGTATCACTTTTAGCACATGATGCTCCCTACCGGATGAGGTGATTCCTTTGGAATCCCCCTTAACGTCGTTGTCTTTGACTATGAAGTTGCTTTGATTCATGATTACACAAGGGAATAATACGACGGTAGTTTCCCGTTGCTTCCCAACGGTTTGTGTACGGTTGTCTCCGCTATCCTTTGACTAAAAAGCCAAACCCACAAGGCAGTTGGGACAGACGATGTTAAAGCACCATCTAGCTGGTTGTCACATTATAAAGCTTCAGAGATGATTTGATACAGACAGCTGTCCCTCGAAACTGTCCCACCTCGCCCTCAGTGACGAGCAACTGTTTTGATTCACTGCTGATTATTCAGCATTCACAGCTAACCTCTTTATCTAGTGATTATTCAACCATTCACTAAACGGTTGACGTGCCTGGTAGGAGGACAGGTTCCTTCCCCATATTTACACAAATAACAAATTTAATAATCAATTATGGTTAACAGTTTTAAAATGTTTTTACCTCTACACCTCACGGTAGAAGGGGAACGACTAAGTAAGTAAGTAAGTAAGTAAGTTTAAAAATGGATAATTCTTTTTAAAACAGTAATCATCACAGGGTGATGTTATGGTTTTCGAAAAATGGACAATTCACTTTACAGCTTTTAAGTTTACACTCAGCTGACAATAGTTTGATGGTTTCTGCTCCCGCTGATGTTTGGTTCTTTGCAGATAGATGAGTGGTTCACTCTCGTCACTGGTCAAGTCTGAAAGTTGTGGCATGTTCCAAGAAGTATCAGGGAGTAATCACAAAGCTGGTCCAGCGTCTAAGACCCGTCTGATGATGGTGTGTAGCGTCAACTTCTGGCCACTTAAACCCTCACTTTTTCCAGAGATAGTATCCTCAGTTAGTATTACCAATTAGTATTACAAAAGCAGAGAAACAAATACACTCCTAAGTATTGAGTTTTCTGACATACTTGTGTACCCCCCTTTCAATTCCACAATCTCATCTACCTCAGAACTTTATCTTCTCTGAGAATTAGCCCAGCAAGCGGAAAACTTCCATTACATTCAGATTGAATATGTTTATATTTACATCAACACTGGTTTAAACGGTTAATAAAATAATAAATAAATAAATCCTTTCTCTCATCATTCACTCCTTGCTCCATATGGAACTTGGGACTACCTCTGCTTTTGGTTCTCTATAAGAAACTCGCATAAAGCAGTCACCAGCTCTTGCAGTGGTGGTTCATGACATTATCATTCTATATGCTGAGGTGGCCAGCCTCAAATGACTTGGACCTCCACTAACAGTTTTCACATCATAATATTCACATGTCAATATATACATATTATTTCACATGTTAATACTGCAAAATATAGAATTTAAAATATACAACTTACCCCAAATCTCTTTGGGAAATATAGACTGACTTCTCGCTCAGGGGAATAGTTATGGCAACTTGTTAAAGATGCCTCATACACGTGTTCTGTGTGTTACTTTACAATAAGCACCCACTTTGACTTTGTGTTCAGATTCCTGATATTCCAGTTTTGCGCGTTAACGTAGGTAGAGTTTTCATGTGATATAATTCCTCATGATGCTCAAACAAGGTCCGGTCAGAAAAATGAAATTCTGATCCTATTCTTTGCTCTGGCTGGGCAAGTTGCCTTCTTAACGAAATGAATTGTCACATTGCTCTAATCCGGCGAAAGAGTCAAGTTATATTCCCATTCTCGTTCCTCGCACGTTGTTTTTTACTATTAGACCAGGCCCCAGTCAGAAATGTTGTAATGTTTATGTCTCGAATTCCAGCAAGTTGTTTCATACATGCGTGTATGGATGGAATTTATTTAAAAAATCTACTCATAGAAAAATTATGGGCGTTATTTAAAATGTCACTTCTCCTATATATGCCAATTTACATATCCGACATTTCTCGTCAATGCTTACATACAACTTCTTACATTTTCACAAATAATGTCTTCCCTGAAACTTATTACAACATTTCGTCTTTCATGTGTATCTACCATATGATCGACTCTCCCTGTGTAAACAAAAACATCAGGTGTCATTACATGGCTGATTTACTGCCCCGTACCTGTTCAAACAAAAATTCATCGTATAGCCATCTGGACTGAGAGAAATTAGGACGTCACAATAACCATGTTAGCGATTGGGCAATCTTCGTGTTAATCCAGCGCCCGGTGTCTAATACACGAGAATTTTACCCACATAACTGTCGGTCAGCATTGCGTCACCTGTCTACTCTTCCAGTCAGGATGATCAGGTAAAAAAGTAGACATAAAATGAAGGGACAGAGTGTAAATATTGCCGCGGAAATAACCAAATACTGCCTAAAGATATGAAAATAAATGTGCCAACAATTGAAATGCACAAAACTCAGTATGCACGACCAAGGTAGCTAAATGCTGCCGGAGTGGACAAGAGATTGACATATATTATGCGACACTTGTGAATGTGTACAGTTTTTCTGAGGTTTTTTTTTAACATAACAGGTGGGCTAGGAACGGATTACTCAAAGCAGCTAGCACCTCAAATTCTTGTCAACAGCTGGAATGATCTTGGTTCTTGGAAAAAAAGGAATGAATCGTCGTCTGCTTGTGAACAAGATGTAGAGAGAGCTGTAAAAGACTATTTATACAACGAAATGTGGGCTCTGCAGCGTAAGTCATATACGTGCCTCTACTTTACTAGTATTACTAAACACTTCAACGTATGTTATCAAGAGGATTGGGGAGATGTGGTTTTTGTCTTTTGCTATTTTTTGATATTTCATTAATAGCGTGTCTTGATCTTTACTTATAGACGCCCTCTTGATCTGTTACTACTGACAGCAATTAGGTCTGTTCTTCCTGCCGGTTACTTAGTCTTTTCCTCCTGTCGGTCAATTGATCTTTTACCCTGGCAGTCAATTGGTCTTTTACACTTGTCGGTCAATTGGTCTGTTACCCTTGGCGGTCAATTGGTCTGTTCCTCTTGTTGGTCACTTAGCCTGTTCCTCCTTCCGGTCATTTGGTCTGTTCTTTCTGTCGGTTACTTAGTCTTTTCCTCCTGTCGGTCACATAGTCTGTTTCTCTTGTCGGTCGTTTGGTCTATTTCTCTTGGCGGACACTTGGACTGTTCCTCTTGTTGGTCATTTGATCTGATCCTCTTGGCGATCTCTTCATCTGTTCCTCCTGATGGTCACTTGGTTTATTCCTCATGCCAGTCACTTGATCTGTTCCTCATGGTGGTCAATTGTCTGTTCCTCCTGCCGGTTATTCGGTCTGTTCCTCTTTGGGTTTATTTGGTTTGTCCCTCCTGCCGGTCACTTCGTCTGTTCCTTCTACCGGTCAATTTGTCTGTCCTACTTTTCTGTGGTTTTCTGACATTTTCTTTATGGCGGTCACTTGATTATTTTTGTGCGTGCAGCATTGCCTTTGCGTCGTCTTTGTGACACTGACCGTTTCCATTTGTCGACCGTTCGATCTTGACGTCATCTTGGTGTCTTCTTGATCTTTATCTCATGGCTTTTAGACTTACATCTGGCGTCGACATTATGTTTTCATCTTGACGTCTTTTTAAATCATTTCCTTCAATCGTTTTCTTAACATTTTCTTCTTTGTGTCAACTTGATCTTGTCTCTAACCATGACTTGATCTTTTCCTTTTGTCGTGATCTTTTCTTCTTGGCATGGACTTGATCTTTTCACTATACCATCCTATTGATCGTTTTATCTTGATCGCTTTTGAACTTTTCCTCTTGCGTCAGTTTTTTTTTTGACGATCTGACCCACTAGCGTGCTCATAATCTATTCGTCTCAGCGGTGTCGTGGCGTTGTCTTGGTGACCACATGATCGTATATTCTCGGTGGTGTGGTGGCGTTGTCTTGGTGACCACATGATCTTATAGTCTCGGTGGTTTCGTGGCGTTGTCTTGGTGATCTCATGATCTTATCATCTCGGTGGTGTCGTTGCGTTGTCTTGGCGACAACATGATCTTATGGTCTCGGTGGAGTAGTGGCGTTGTATTGGTGACCACTCGATCTTATCATCTCGGTGGTGTCGTGGCGTTGTCTTGGTGACCACTTGAACTTATAGTCTCGGTGTCGTTGCGTTGTCTTGATGACCACTTGATTTTATAGTCTCGGTGGTGTCGTTGCGTTGTCTTGGTGACCACTTAAGCTTATCTCTCAGTGGTGTCGTGGTGTTGTCTTAATGACACATAATATTATAATTTCGGTGGTGTCATGGCGTTGTCTTGGTGACCACTTGATCTTATCTCTCAGTGGTGTTGTTGCGTGTCTTGGTGGCCAGTTGAACCTTCCATGCTGGCCACTTTTTGACTTTTATTTTAAGGCTGTCCACTTGTTGACCATCTGCCATTTTGCCTCTTGTCAGCCACTTCAACTTTTTTTTTCTTTTTGGTCACGTAATCTTTAGTTGTTGGTGTTGCGGTGGCGTCATCTAGACGGCCATATGAATTTTTGTTCTTAGGGACGCTTTTTATTAGAATAATTTGTATTGTGTTTAGCTCGTTTTTGTCTTGAGAAATGAACACACATTTCATACATATCATTTTTTAGAAATCTTTTAATACACATTACAGTTTTTGATGCCTGGGCAAGGCCAGGCCCATCTGTGCTGCAAGGTCGTTCAGCATTTGATGGAAGCTACTATCAGTGTAGAGAGACAAGAGCACCTGAACAAGAGAAAAGGGCAGGATTCACAGGCAACTATTGTGTTGTTTCCCTGCTTAAGTTATCACGTTCTTTGGTAAGTTTTCTGATTGTTTAGTTTATTGTGGCAACACTGAATTGTTACTTTAGTTAATTTATCACATGCTCTACTACGTAGTTTAATTTGTATTTTGTCTACAGCTTCAAATGCAATACTTACATTGTAAGATATCTAACTATAATAATAATAAAAGCCCCTTCAGTCATAGCTGACTATGGTAATGCGCCCTTGCGGTGACAGACCTCAGTTGTTTGTTTTCCTGGTGTTTTCGACGTTTTCTCCTCAATTCTGCTTGTTGATCAGCTTCTTTTCGCCCAGTCTAAGGTGGCGCCGTAAATATCATCGCCACTTGGTGCGATCGGCAGCTTCATCCCCCCAGGTTGCTGGATTAATATCCAGTGCCCTCATGTATCTCTTGCACACATCATTGAATCTCAGCTGCGGTCGGCCAACTATAGCTAACTTTTTCTTACCCTAAAAAACTGTATAATGTAGCTAACACCAAGAGCAAAAAATTATTGTGAACGCCAGAGCAAAACAAAAACCAAGATTAAGGCCAGGAGCAGAAATTCATGTGTAACGCTAGGAGCAAAAATCACGTTTAAAGCTACAAGCAGAAAAAAATCAAGGTTAACATTAGAACAAACACTTAAATGGACGGCTGGAGCAAAAACTCAAGAAAACATTAGAGCAAACACTTAAATGGACGGCAGGAGCAAACAATCAACAAAACATTAGAACAAACACTTAAATGGACTGCTTGAGCAAAAACTCAAAAAAACATTAGAGCAAAGCAAAGCAAACTTCACTCATTTTGTTAGTCTCCTCGAATATCTTCTGCTACCATTGACCAAACAGCCGTGGAATTCTATATCTGGAGCCAGAAAAACAAGCCATCTGATGATGAAGACAGTTCTGCCGTGACAACTGTAGCTACAAACGACGAAAATAGCAACGATTATCGTCCTGTAATATTTTTGTTTGTATCTTTTGTAAATGCAGTACATACATAGCGTTAAGCGGAGATTGCTATATACGAGCAAGTAGCCCGCCAGAAATGACGGGAATTAATTTGTGTTGAGGACTGCTGCATGGTTTGCGATCATCTTGGTGGTTTTTAATTTGATTGAGATGATTGCATCATTCAGCATCCCAACAAGACATACTTAAACGTTACGCGCAAACATTTGATGACGCGTGAGACTTAGTAACTTAACAGTCTACGTGAGGCATTCGTGCCTTATTGTCGTGTATCAGATTGTGTGGCATGGCCATTTACTTATGTGTATAACCTTCTGAGGACGTGCCTTGCGGCCGTTGGATATGTACGACCTTTAACTATATTAAAAATAATGGTAAGGACCGGAGAGTCCATTAAAAAGTTGTAGGTGTTGTTAAAGACAGTGAACAACTTTTTAAAGACGCGGTAGTCGCGCAAAGAATATTAATGTCCTGGCTATGATTGCCATATAGATCATTTTAAGAAGGCCAAATAAGTGCTGGCATGTGGAGCCAAAATGAATGTTAATACAAAGAAGGATTATGCTTGTTAAAGCTGAACTGTGGAACGAATTAATCTATGAAATATGGAAATGAAAATTATAGTGACATATATTGTTCAAATATTGAACTTGGTAGACCTACATTTTAACGGTCTTGGTGGACACATGGTGTTGAAGCCAAAGTACAATCATAATACAAACTAACTGTCGCTTATTCGTATGTGAACTAACTTGAATGCCAATGTTGCAGTGGTTCTTGGTTGGTTTTAAGAACTATTATAATTATCATCACATCTGAACTATAATAGACCAAAACAAATAATACTAGAAATCAACACTAAGAGAAATATACTATGAAATTTTTTATTAAAGAAGTAGAAATGAACATAGACGGTACAGTGTCAAGAATAATATCACAACAGCAAAGAAATATTTTTTATTAAACTATAATGCCCCACGTTTTTCAACAATTTGTTTGTGTACTTTCTGCTGCATGTCCTGATGACGTCACTAATTCTCCAGTGATTACCTCATTCCTTGTCCATTCTATTTGAACTTTATTGGATCTTTGTAGGCAAACTTTTTTGGATGTAGTAGCTATGACGCTACAGAACAATCCGTCAAAAATGGTGTGGGATGAAGTGGAAAAGGTCAACTGAATGAAATGACTGTGTCTAATTAATTAACAGCTATTATTTTTAGCAAAATGTACAGATATCTTTTAAAATCTTGCCTTGGTACGTCTAAGACACAACAAAAATTGCAAATAAACCTTTCGTTACTCCGTCTCCACATCATTGTTTAAGGGAGTATCGACATGAGCGGAAAGAGACACATCTACACTCCCCAATCCATTTCAATCTTTTAAAACTATTAATTGCGATGATTTCTTATCTAGAGTAATGAATGTTGTAATGTGTAATTCCTCCTGACTGCACTTTTCTATTCGTTCACTACTGTTATTATAAATCTAAGATAGATAGAAATATTTATACGTAAATATGATACTTTTTTTGCGACGACATCAGTGTAATGTGAATATTTCACAAGTAAAAGTTTGCAAAGCTGCGAGCTCTTTCAATGGATGTTTAACTTAGCATTCACTGTACAATGCACGTATTTTCCAGAAAAGTTGGTGGAATGTGTCACTACGTTTCACTTAGCTTATAAGAAAACTCTTAATGTCGATGTACTTATGTAAAGCAGTGTTCTATGAAAGGAAAAGTATTTTATACAAGAAATCTATGCATAGAGGCGTATCTGAAGTCTTCCTTATATAACCTTCAGCTAAGCACAATGCAATAGTATGCAGATGTGGATGTGAACCTCTGTCTGTTAGGTTAATTACACCCTTATTGATTGTTGAAACCATCCACACACTTCCAGGTATTACCCTTGTGTGGAAATATCGAACATTCAGCAATTGACACTAAGCTAGGAGGAGTCACTTGAGCCCTGGGCGTAACTCTGACGTTTCATCTGTTTGACTCAATGCAGGAGCATCTCACTATGGACCCATGATAGGCAGGGGAAGCTGAGAAATGGCTCTGTGAATGATGTGACAATTCCTTGGGAAAGCCCAGAACCTGAACACATATTTTATCTCTGCATATTTGGAAAGCCCCCTCTGATGGCTGGGAATTAACTTTATATCAAGCCCCTCTTTCTCCTAGCTAAGACCAGATGTGATGATCCTTTAAATGCCATCCAAACTGGAGAAACTAGAGCTCAGGACTTCAACTCAACTTGTTTCAGAATGACAGAAAAGCCACACGAAAAGCCTAAATCTACAGTGTAGATAATAGCACGGAGTGTTCAGCTTGATGCTAGTTGCAAAAGAGAGAGTAGCTTTACAGTCCTAGTTAAACAACAATAACAGCAAACACAATACAATAAATCGTTGTCAGTAGGAGTAAGAAAGTTACTTCTTCAGTGTGTTATAGAACCAATCATAACATATGGAAGTGAGTTATGAACTATTCGCTGCAGACAACAACAAAAACAATGGGGGCCACAGAAATGTGTTTTGACATAAGAATGTGAAGATTACCTAAAGTTAAAAGAGCCATGCCTATGTCCTGAAAGAGTTCAATGCACAAAGCAAGCTTAGTATTTATATTAGAAAAAATGTCGACCACTTTCTTAAGACATATTAAGAGAAGACAAAATCTGGAAAATATTGTGACAACAGGAGAGATTTAACATGAAGACATGACATGCAAAGTTCTTCATGAAGGACAGCTTACAGAACCATTTGGGATAAGAACAGGAGTGCGACAGGGATGCCTCTTGTCTCCATTTCTGTTCTTACTAGCAATAGACTGGGTTAATGAGATCATCGACAACACACAACAGAGAAATGGAATCCAGTGGACTCTGACTAAACAGTTGGATGATCTGGATTTTGCTGATGACTTAGCTCTTCTGTCTCATAACCGTAATCAGATGCAGGACAAATTGAAAACACTCGATGAGAGGTCACAGCAATTGGGTCTGAAAATACACAGGGAAAAGACGAAGATAATGAGAATAAATGCAGGTAATGATAACAGGGTTGAACTTGAAGATACACCAATACAAGATGTAGAATCGTACACATATCTTCGCAGCAATATGGACAAAGATGGAGGGACAGACAGTGATATCAAAATAAGAATACAAAAAGCAAGAGGAGATTTCATTGCATTGAGAAATATATGGAGATCAAGAGAAATTGGATCCAACACGAAAATAAGAATCTTCAACTCAAATGTGAAGTCAGTCCTATTGCATGGCTCTGAGACATGGAGAACAACAAAGACAACAACCAAAAAGCTACAGACTTTCATAAATGGGTGCTTGCGTAGAATAGAGGGATTAAAATGGTATGATAAGGTTACCAACGTGGAACTAATGACTAGAACTAGACAAGTGCCAGTGGAACAAGAGATGAGAAGAAGACGATGGCGATGGATAGGACACACACTGAGGAAACCTGTTGATAGCATTACAAGGCAGTCCTTGTTCTGGAACCCCCAGGGCAAGAGAGGTAGAAGTAGACCAAGAAGCACATGGAGAAGAGAGCTGGAAACAGAGGTGAAAGTGATGAGGAGAACGTGGAAAGAACTTGAGATGATGGCACGTGACAGGAGGACTTGGCATGTGTTTGTTGAAGGCTTATGCTCCTTTGGGAGTGGAGGGTTATGAATGAATGAGGACAGATTTAAGAAAAAAAGTGACAATGCTCGTCAAAGAGAGAAGGTACTGAACTGGCCGACATCATGGCATAGACAGAGGTCAACAACAGAATTGGTTACTAGTAGTGGAGACTGGAAGTTGTGACGAGACCTGATCACCTACATCAGCCGGAATGGTGCTTGAAGAAGAAGAAGAATAAGAAAGAAGATTAACAACAAAGAAGATGAAGAAGAAAAAAGAAGAAGAAAACAAAAGAAGAAGAATAAAGTAGAAGAAAGAAGTAGATGAAGAAAATAGAAGAAAGAAGAAGAATAAAGTAGAAGAAAGAAGTAGATGAAGAAAATAGAAGAAAGATAGATGAAGAAAATAGAAGAAAGAAGAATAAAGTAGAAGAAAGAAGTAGATGAAGAAAATAGAAGAAAGAAGAAGAATAAAGTAGAAGAAAGAAGTAGATGAAGAAAATAGAAGAAAGAAGAAGAATAAAGTAGAAGAAAGAAGTAGATGAAGAAAATAGAAGAAAGAAGAAGAATAAAGTAGAAGAAAGAAGTAGATGAAGAAAATAGAAGAAAGAAGAAGAATAAAGTAGAAGAAAGAAGTACAAGAAGAAAAAAGAAGAAAGAAGAATAAAGTAGAAGAAAGAAGTAGATGAAGAAAATAGAAGAAAGAAGAAGAATAAAGTAGAAGAAAGAAGTAGATGAAGAAAATAGAAGAAAGAAGAAGAAGAAAGAAGTGTTTATGTTTGCTTATTTGTGCGCACTTATTTCTGTGAATATCTTTGTGTGTATGAATTTAACACTCAACAAGTACAAACAAGTTGTGTATTGCTGAAGGAACGAACTACAGACTCTACATTTTATCCATCACAACAAAACAGGATTCTGTCAAATCCCAAAAGGAACCAGAAGTAGTCCGGTTAGGTACGTGTTTACCGGATTCTTGCTCCCAGGACGATGTAAAAAACCTCTTTCAGGAAAGTAAGTACCTGATGCTTTTTTTCTTTTTTGGTCTTGTTTTTAACAGGGTTCGAACCATTTTCTTACTGATAAAAAATGTATGAGGACATAAAAAAAGATTGTTCAATTTCCGAAGCCGTCGTGGGAGAGTAACATGTTAGAGACTTCATTAAAGTAGGTCAAGTTTCGAGAAGGAATGTGATCAGTTCTATTCCTCGCTGCCTTTACCTTCCCAGATTCGAATCAGGTACCCATTTAGAGCTGGGTAGACTGGAGCATGACGCTAACACTGTTTTTGATCCCGGTACATTTGTTGCGAGAAGCAAGTTCTCTACCCACTCTGATAATCTGTCGCTTATAAGAGGACATTCATTCATTCATCACTCACTCATTCATTCAATCACTCAATCATTCTATCATTCGTTCATTCATTCATTCTTCATTAAGTCATTCACTCATTTATTTACTCATTTATTCATTCACTCATTCGTTCACTCATCAATTCCCATACCTATGCATTCACTCATTTGTTCACTCATTCATTCACTTATTCATTAACACAGTAGTTAATGTATTCATTCATTCACTCATTCATTCAATCATTCACTTATCTTTTCACTCATCAATTCCTACACCCAGGCATTCACTACTTCATTCACTTATTCATCAACACAGTCGTTAATGTATTCATTCATTCACTCATTCATTTCATACTCACTCAGAAACTCATTGATTCATTCATAATTCACGTTTTCATTCATTTCATACTCACTCAGAAACTCATTGATTCATTCATAACTCACGTTTTCATTCATTTCATACTCACTCAGAAACTCATTGATTCATTCATAATTCATGTTTTCATTCATTTCATACTCACTCAGAAACTCATTGATTCATTCATAATTCACGTTTTCATTCATTCATTCGCTTTTTCATCAACTCATGCTTTTAATATTCTCATTAGTTCACTCATTCATTCCCTCTCTCGTTAACTCATTCATTCCTTCAATTATTCAACCATTCAGTCACTCACAAACTTAATTTAATAATTGATTTATTCATTCACTCATTCATTCACACAGTCAATCATTTATTGATTCGTTCACTTGGTCATAAGCTCATTCATTCATTCATTCACCAACTTGTTCGTTTACTCACTCAGATATTTATTCACACAGTCATTCGCTCATTCGTTCACTCATTCATTCAACTAAATTATTCATTCATTCGCTCATTCACTCATTCATCTACTCATTCATTCACTCACGCAAGCATTCATTCACTCGGTCATTCAATCATTCACTCATTTATTTGTTCATTCAATCACTCATCACACGTTCCTTTACGCATTCATTCACACAATGAGTCATTCCCATTCACTCTCTCATTTATTCACTTATTCAGTCATTCATTCAATCATTCCTTCATGTATTCCCTCATACATTAATTAATGTAGTCATTAATTCACTCACTCCCTCGTGCATTCATTCATTCACCCATTCGCTCACTCAATATTTCAATCATCCATTCACTCAAATATTCATTAGTCCTCTCATTTTTCACTCTGACAACAGTAGCAGATTAACGTTGAACTTTTTTTACAGAAATAATGTAAAGAATATGAAATGAAGTGCCCAACCTTCCCATGAGGATGGTCGACTTGTACAGCACAAATTCCGTAGATGATAAATTCATTCGACGCTCTCTCTCACTCTCGTGGTCTCAGTACCTCTAACTGTCTCAATTGTCACACCTTGACCACCGCTTCTGTCAATATTTTCCGCCTTCTAAATTCTTTATACGTAAACATTGTCTTTTACAAATGATCTGGTATATTTCTTCTGTTTCAGCTTGGCGTATCTTAGAGAATACTGGCCTGACCGCAAGGGATGACGATTTACCAAGTTTATCTTTTGCTCTCTAGTGTTTCAACGTGTCTACTATTCTGCACTACCAGTAATAGACTTGTAAATGGTCTATGTACGTGGTTTGTTTTGAAAATACACACATTTTCATGTACTGTCAACACTGGCATCTTGTCCACAGAAAAAACACAACTAACTTACATTGTGTCGTACACGCGATTGAGCGTCTGGGTGATATTTATAACTTTTCTGTCACTACAGAATCAACCAAAGTCATTTTGGCTTATCACTCGATAAAAACTCCCAATTCAGCTTGCCAATTCTTAATATAATAAATTTACACACTTGGGAGAAAACCCAAGCTAGCACTTAACGCTTTCGCGTTTCGAATCTGATTGATTTAATTTTTAAACAAAAATTTACAACGACAACTATTTCCGAACATTCTAGAAAAACTTTGTCTCACAAACAGCTCACCCAAACACGTGTATTTTCAGTCACGTAGCAGAACTCACTCAGAAAAACCAAACAGAAAAATTTAACATTTAGAATTCTAGTGCAAGGTCAGACGCACTAAACAGTGTGATCAAGGGATGTCGACCTTACTCTTGTCCCATTCTTCAATGTATTATGGATTATTCCGCTTAAACTACAAATCTAATTTCAATCATAAAAGTCATTCTCAAAACAATATAATTTTACCTGAATTTCTCTTAAGTTTTTGCGTGTCGGAACATCCCGTAGGTGTCCGGGTTTTGTCTGCGAGTATTATGAGTTTGTGTTCGGGTGTATTCTACGCAGTCCCCCAACCTGGCAACTGTATGTCTATTGTGTGTTTTATCGAAGGTCTCAACCCGTCTCGCCTGCTGTCGTGGGTCTTGGTGCCTGTATCTAAATGTATATGACTTATGACCTGACTTATTGCACACGAAACACACAGGTGCCCTGTGTTCTTCATACCTTGGCCTGGTGTATGTTTGTCTTCCTCTTCCTTGCCTCCATGTTGCTCTCTCCTGTCATTGCGCTATCCCCATCGGTTCTTCTTCTCGCCCTTCCTGTGCCACTGTCTTGCCTAACCTGAGATCCAACCTTCTTTTTACATTCTTCTCCGCTAAGGCTGGGAAAATAGCCTCTCTTAAGTGTTGCGGATCTTTCCGAAATAAGTGTAGCTTACCACTTGCCAGGAAGGCTTCCTCTGCCAGGTTCAATAACCTGTCACTAAACACTTGTGTCGACTCATGTAATTGTTGTCTTATGCGTCGTAGAAGCGTCCAAGCATTGGAGCTGTCTGCAATTTAAGTATAACTTTTGATGAGCTCCTTTTACAACTCTTTCCACGTTTCGTTAGGGAAGGTTTCCATTCTCCGTCTAATGAAGTCGGATACCTGTCCATTTGAGGAAAGGTAAACAGCCTTCTTGAAATCTCCCTGTACGGCATTGATCGAAGAACATTATCTCTGAATATCTAGTAACCATTGTCTACATAACTTAGAATTACCTGCATATGGTCTTATGATATTTCTTATACTTTGGAACTTAGCATTGCTATCAACTTTAGGTAGAGTCCTGAGAATATGTTGAATAGTAGAAATGTTAGGGTCTACCCATGAAGTAGCCTGCTGTTGCTGCATGCTAGCACAACATGTGAGAAGTGTTAGCAGAAATACCTGTAGAAGAAATTAGGTTAATCTTTTGACTGTCCTGAAACGTAGAAAACTAACTACTTACTTACTTACTTTGTCGTTCCCCTTCTACCGTGAGGTGTAGAGATTTGGAAGAGAGAGCGCCAGACTATCTTATCGGCTGTCTTGATCCTGGCCTGGTTCCATTCTAGTCCTCGGTCCTTCAAAGATTGTTTAATGTTGTCCTCCCAGCGGACTCTGTGTCGTCCTGGGGTCTGGATCCCTGGTTCTTTGTTTCCCATGCTTGCCGTGGTAGCCGATCTTCTCCCATTCTGCAGACATGGCCAAACCATCTTAATTGGGACTGTTCTACTTGGGTCTGCAGGGGGTGGGATTTAAGGCCTTGACGTATCGTCTGGTTGCGGACCATGTCTCTTCTTGTTACTTCAACCACCTTCCTCAGATACTTCATTTCTGAAATTTGGATCTGGCTTTTGTGGGTTGTAGTCATTGCCCATGACTCGCATCCATATGTCAAGACTGGGACATAGGTGGAGCGGTTTACAGCCATCTTCGTTCTCTTACCAACCTCTCTCTTGCTGAGGAATCCTCGATTTATGTCCTGAAAAAGTCTCCCAGCTGCTGCTTTTCGAGTGGCCAACTCTTCTCTGATGCCTCCATTTTGGTCTGCAATAGCTCCGAGGTATTTAAAGTGGTTGACCTGCTCCAGGACCTGTTCTCCCAGCTTAATTTGATGTCCTCTTTCTTCTCGTGATATCACCATGGATTTTGTGTTAGAGCTGCTTATGACCATCCCTCTCTTCTCCAGCTCTTCCTTCCAGACTTGCAGGTTGGATTAGAGATGTGCCTCTGGTTTAGAAATCAGGGCAACATCATCAGCAAATGCCAGCTCGTAAATACAGACCTGTCTCATCTTACAGTACCCCACTGAATACTTTCTTGTTCTCTCCTTACATGCCTTGATGACATCGTCCATGAGGAGTATGAAAAGATAAGGTGACAGGATATCACCTTGTCTTACACAAGTGGTGGTCCTGAACTCTTCTGACTTATGGTTTGCTGCCCTCACATACTCGTAATTTCTGCAAGACTTGTAGAAGCTCTGTATAGCATGAATCAGAGGTGCTGGAATGTTCTTCCTTGCCAAACAGTCCCAAAGTTTGCTCCAGGTGACCCTGTCAAACGCCTTTTCCGGATCTATGAAACAAAGATGGATCTCACTCTTATACTCAATGGCCTTTTCACTCAGCTGTCTGAGTGTGAAGATTAGCTCTTGAGTACTTCGGTTTGCTCGGAATCCGCATTGGACCTCATCCAATTGTGGCTCAGCTAGGCGTCAGAGTCTCTGCTCTAGGATTCTAGAGTAAATTTTACCAGGGACACTGAGAAGGGATATGCCTCTATGGTTTCCACACTGTCGATTGTCACCCTTTTTGAAAATTGGTGTTACGATGGCAATCTCCCAATCCGTTGTTATGGTCTTGTTGCACCACGCTGCCTGTAGGATCCTTAAGGGTAATTGGTCACCTGATGCTACCATGTACTTAACCATTTCTGGTGTTATACCATCATGCCCTGCTTCTTTGCCCATCTTGATTTTCTCCAGTGCTGCCTTCAGTTCTTCCATCTTTATGTCATCTTCACCATCATTGGTTTTCTCTTCTGTGCTAGTGGTTATCATTTCTGATGCTTCACCATGCTCACCTTCCAGGAGTTCTGAGAAATATTCTTTCCACCTTTCCATTACTTCCTTCGGGGCAGTAAGCAATTTGCCTTGCTTGTCCTTTATAAATTTGAGAGGGAATTTGTTTTCCTTCCTCATGTTCTTTAGGGTCTTATAGAACAATTTCTGGTTTTCTTGCGCATCCTTTTCTAGCTTTTCTCCAAATTCTTCCCAGGACTTTTGTTTTGCTGCTAGCACCTTGTTCTTTGCTTCTGTTCTAAGTGTCACATATTCTCTATATTTCTCCACTTGTCCTGTTGTGTTTTTAGCTCCTAAGTATTGTTTCCATGCCATTTTCTTCCCCCTTATTTTCTCTTTGACTTCCTCTGTCAACCAAGGTGTCCTCTTTGTCTTGTTCCCAAGTCGGACTTCACCACGTTCTTCTGCAGCAGTTGTCTTTATGATGTCCTTGAATTTAAGCCAGAGGGTTTCCAAGTCATCAGGTTGTTCTTCTGTGTTGCTCACCGCTGCAGCAATAAGCCCCTGATATCGGGTCTTAATTTCTGGCTCTCTCAGCTTGTAGGTCTTAATGCTCATTTCTCCTGTTCGTTTACTTGGTTTCTTGCATGATGTTGGGCAGTTCCTGGGCTGAGCAACTCTTTCAGTTGTTCTTTTGATTGTAAGCAGGTAGTGATCACTTCCAATCTCTGGCCCCTTCCAGACTCTAGCATCCCGGAATATTTGAATGAGCTCCTCCTAACAATGGCATAGTCGATCACTGACTTCTCATTCTTTGTTGGTTCACATCTAATGTATGCATGTATGCGCTAATGGGGGAACTTTGTGTTTGTAATAATCAGATTCTGCTCACTGCAGAATCTAAGGAGTCGCTTTCCATTGTCATTGAGAGTATCTTCTCCATATCTTCCGATAATTCCACCCCATCTAGCATGGTCATTTCCAACTCTGGCATTGAAATCTCCGAGCATGATAATTTCATCTAGGCAGTCATCTACTGTCCTTTGAAGCAGCTCGAAGAATTCTTCCTTGACCTCTGCTCTCTCATCCTCATTTGGCCCATACACTATGACCAGGTTGACTATGGTTTCTCCTTCTTTTAGTTTTGCAACCATAATGCGCTCCGAGACAAAGTTCCATCCATTGATACCATCTTTTTGGTTTTTGGCCACAATGCAACCCACGCCCCCTTTAGTTCTTTCAGATGTGGGTACACCACTGTAGAGCAGCGTGTTGCCATCGAGATCCATGACTCCTTGTCCTTTTTTTGTTTCCGTTATAGCCAGGATTGCTAGTTTTGCTTTCCTCATCTCTTCAACCAGCTCCTCTTTTTCCCCATTTATACTTCTTGTGTTCCAAGTTCAATAAATCGTAATCCGTTCCAGTTTGTCGCCTTTAGAATCAGTCCGGTTTTCTCTCTTGTAGTTCTCTTAATCAAAAATTTAAAGCAAACAGGTGATTGGCCTGTTGTGCCTTTGCATGGTGGAGGGGCTGCCTCCTTACGGCCTCCATGCAGGCCGCCCTCCTCCTTTTTCAGCCGGGCTTGGGACCGGCCTAGGCGGAGTGAGAAAAATAACTAACACACTTCAAATCCAATATGCATGAAAATATTGTACACAAAACAAATATATATATGGACAACACAGAAGATTGTAAAAACTGTAAACAAATATGCAAACCAACTAATTAACTTAAATTTAGTAAAATGTGTATGTAATCTAACTAATCTGTCTTGCTTTCTTGTTCTCAGGGCTGTATCTTGCTTACTTATGATAACTTTTACTTTTTCCGGACTTTTTCACCACTACCTACACACTATTTTTCTGAGTTGACGCGAATCTGCACTATTTTGCTACAATTTTACTCGCGCGCGTTTGTCATGCCATTTCATCAGACTGTACGTGCATGCAGGTTGGAGTACACCATGCCAGTGGTTGTTGGGTGGTGTAAACAAAAATTACTTTGCTCTTTTAACGCAGGACCTCTTAACTTTGCTGACTTCTTTTGACTTGTCGTTTGTCTTCATCTGCTGTTCTTCTTGCTTGATGCAGGACTTCTTGTATCTTGCTGATTTGCTGTTCTACTTCATCTGTTGTAATCGTTGATATGCTGTAACATTTCTACCGCTGTGCTTCTTGATCTGCTGCTAGTGTAAGGCTGGTCACAGGCGCAAATTCGTAAGATGAAGACAACAGTTGATGGATGTGATGCAATGACAGCAGTTCAACAGTTGATGGATGTGATGCAATGACAGCAGTTCAACTGTTGATAAATGTACTTAGATGGCACCAGCTTCTTGATTCGACGTTGATAATTTAATTTTCATACGTCAGAAAAAGTCAAGAATGTGAAACGATTTATGCATAAATCCATTCATTCATTCATTCATTCAGTCAGTCATTCACCCATTCATTCATTCATTCATTAATTTATTAATGTATTCCTTCATTCATTCATTCACTTATATAATTCACTCAATCATTTACTAATGTATTCCTTCATTCATTCATTTACTTATATAATTCACTCAATCATTTACTAATGTATTCCTCCATTCATTCATTTACTTATATAATTCACTCAATCATTCACTAATTTCGTTGACTCATTCATTCATTCATTCACCAACTCCTTGATTAATTCAATCATTTATTCATTCATTCACTCATTTATTCAAGTATTCATTCATTCACCGCCTCAATCAATCACTCTCTCTTTCACTAACATATTAGCTCACTAATTTACTCCATCACTCCCTCATTTATTCCTTCATTGATATAGTCTTTTATTCACTCTTTGATTAATTCATTCGTTAATTCATTTACACATTAATTCACTCATTGATTTACTCATTCAATCGCTCGGTCACTCATTCATTCACACATTTACTCATTAATTCAGTCATCATCTCATCTCATCTCAATCCGTAACCCGTCATGGGTCATATGGGTGCCATGGTGGAAGCATCAGCAGACAGGGTCCTCCACTGCTCTCTATCCTCAGCAATGCGTACAAGTGTGGAAAAACAGTGTCCTGCCCATTCTTTGATGTTATCAGCCCAGGATTTTCTTTGCCTTCCTCTTCTCAGTTTACCTTCGACTGTTCCCTGGAGGATTGTTTTCGTAAGGGAGTCATGACGAGTTACATGCCCAAACCAGGCAAGCTTTCGACATTTCACTACTGACAAAAGTGGTTCTTTGTGGCCTGCATATGTGTTTATCTTCTCTCTAACATAGACATTTGTTTTGTGCTCTTTATAGCAAATGCACAAAATCCTTCTATAACATTTATACTCGAAAGCCTGAATCCTTCGCTCCGTATCTGCAGTGAGTGTCCAGCGCTCACACCCATACAAGAGAATAGATAATACAAGTGATTCGTATAATTTGATCTTCACAGGAAAACTGATGCTACATTTCCAGATCACATTCAGCCTTGTCATGGCAGCTGAGGCCATCTCAAGTCTTGTCTTGATTTCTTTACTTGATCTTCCATCACTACATATAGTGGACCCCAGATATTTAAAGGTGTTTACTTCTTCTAACGTTTGCCCATTTAACGTAATGTTGGTCGGAACATGTTTCTCATGGCTATTGTGACGGATGAAAATAGAAGCTACCCTTGAATATCACCGGGGCCCTCAATTTGGTTGAAATCAAATCGCCAACGTGGGCCCCACGTGGAACTCCCCACGCGTGCTAATTAGTATGCAAATAGTTTTCATGCTGGCAGCCACGACATTCGCTTTTGTCTTATTTTAGTTTAGCCATGCCTACGGTCTTCTCTCTCGAGCTATTAAAACCAAACTATCTCTGGATCTCTTACTGTCATCCATCAGAGGCGGCAAGCGGTCAGTTATCAAAGACAGTTGTAGTCACAAAGAGCGAACAGAGTTTTAACACCTCTGGTTAACACGTGAACGAGAACCTTCTAAGAGGGTTAGAAATCTCTGCAGGACGAAGAGGAACGGGGGAGTCTGGCGGTAAAAAGTTGTGAAAAAGAGCTTTCATTCGCGCCCGAAATGAAAAAGTTCCCGAGAATCAGGAGAGGCGAGAAATCTCGCATGTGGCTAATATTTTTAATTCATTTAATATAATTTGGCAGCGCTTAAAAATGCAGTTATCATTCGCGCCAGAGAGTTGAAGAAGTACCTAGCTCATATATTAGAATCTAACAAGATTTTTGGATTTCTTCTATACGTGGAGTCTGAATTCATTCTTTGTGCTGCGGTAATAATATATTAGAGTTTTGAGTGGTTCAGTCGTTTAGTTTCTTCATTTATTTCACTGGATTTTTGTGTTAATTTAAACCTATTAAAAAAACCTATAGCAAAGTTCTCCAGATGTAAATAGAAAATGTAACTACCCGTTATTTCCCGAGTAATAGATGCGTAACATAATTATAAGACTCTAAGCGATCGAAATTGTTTAATAACCATATATTTCTATTTCATCTTGTGTAAATTTTAAGTAATTAACTGTTCATAGCTAGTGTTAAAAGCGATACATTAGCTAGTCACTGGTTAAGTTCTTTTTAATATAAATAATTAAATACCGGAGTGATTTTGCAGGTCTTATCTAAAATGCGGGTGTTAGAATATAATTATTGTAGGATTACCTGTTATCTATATTCTCTTTTAAACAGGTGATCATACCTTTTCGATCAAACGGTTTTATAGAGAGTCATGTTCAGATGGCTTATGGCATCCCAATTATATGTTCCTAAACATACACACATTGACAGTAAAAATCTGATGTTGGAGACCCTTATAGGTCCACCTTCTCAACCCATGAGAGCGGTTAAATAACCAGAACACTTCAATGTTAAATTGTGTTAAATGTTAAACTGCAACGGGACAATGGCAGAAGATTTTTTCATCTTATTCATATAAAGTTCCCTTGCCTGATGAGGCAGAACGTACAGCACTAATTTTCTTTAATCAAACCAATATGACAGTAAAGTTTTCCTACCACCAAATTCTACAGAAAACATTCACGGGTCAAACCCGGCTATTTCCTTCCGAGAACAGCCTGGGAGTAACATTCTGCTGTTTGACAATATTTTCACCTTCACTACGACAGAAACCTAGAAAAAAATTATCTCCACCCAATACCGGCAGTACGAAGAGAAATACCCCCCAGGAAAAAATATAACGAACGCACCAATTCCGCGAATCTCCGAGAACAATAGCAGTTGCCTAGACGGAGTTTCTGGGGCTGAACTAGACAAACAACAGGACATATAATAGTCTTAAATACATTGTGTTTTGAATAATTCCATGGAATGTATGCAGCGTTGGCAGAGGGGTAAGCATGATTGTAGTGAGCTCACTGTATGTATGTAGAGATTGAAAGTTAGTTGCTTATCCTTTACAGGACGTGGCAATCAACCCCAGCTTTTATTGGCTGTTTGTGATTTTTCTAGGCAATTTTATTTCATTCAGTAGTTTGCCATTGCTTTCTGAACGGTACGGCGCTTATACCATTGTTAAAAATCCACACAAAGCGATCTGCTACCAAACCGCCTGCAGCAGGTTTCGAACCTGGTATATCTGGATTATGAAACTGCGTTCATATCCATTAGGCCACAGACGCCGACAGAGATTGAAACGGAACGAAATAATGTATTTCTTAAGTTACTACTAATATAACATCTTCTCTTTTTATTTATCTTTCACTAAATCTGAAAGGCCCACGGGATAGTTTAAATTAAGGACATACCCTTTACTCGTCCTGTCTACTCCCCACTCCCATTGTTAATCATTTGTTTTGATCTTTTGGGTAAATAACCTCGGTTAGGATCATTCCTAGTTGTCCCTATACCAGAGGGAGGGTTTATGAGAGAATATTTTCTTTCTCTTATGTAACTATAATTCACTGATGTAATGATAACTATGTATTGATGTTGTAATCTATTTTCTAACGAAATAATAAACTTGATAAACCTTAAGCTATTGGTGTTGGTCAAAATCTCCCCTGACATTTATATGTGACCCATAGTTTATCTGTTCTTTTACATATGTACGTATTTATGTCACAAAATCTTTTGTGTGTGCGTACGGGACGGTAGTGTAATTTGAATCAATATCAAGTGAGAAAGTACGTCTCCATTAAAGTGTGTCGTTCTAGATAGGTTAGATTTGAGCAATTACTCAATCCAAGACAGTATTTTCTCTTACACCAGTTCTCTTCGTAAACAGGACTATTTCTCACACCTTCCTCTCACATAGCTCTCACTATATCACCTCTGCTCGAATGTGACCATAAATATATCAGGCATATCTATAAAGTTTACGAAAGCTATTCACCAATATTTTGCTTTTTTCTATATTAATTTCCATCCCATACGTTCTTGTTACTTTCTCCAGTCTAGAGGTAATATCTTGAAGTTCTGATTCTGTTCCAGCTATAAGATCGATATCATCAGCAAAACGTAGATTGCAAAGAGGTGGGCCTCCAATCGATATGGTTGTTTTGTAATCGTAGAGAGCCTCCTGCATAATATGTTCTAGATATATTAAAGAGCACTGGGGACAGGATACATCCCTTCCGAACTCCTACAGTTGTTTTGAAAAATTCTCCAATGTCATTGCTTGCAAAACAGCACTGGTTGCGTCCTTGTATAGTGCTTCAATGATATCTATGATGTTGGTATCAAAATTCAATTTTCTCATTATTTTCCATAAGCCTTCATGCCAGACTCGATCGAAGGCTTTTGTGAAATCGATGAAGTTATGGTATAAATCGTGTTGATGCTGGAGATGTTTTTCGATCAATAATCTAATATTGAAGATTTGTTCTGAGGTACATCTTTTTGGTCTAAAGCCAGCCTGTTCCTCGGACAAGATTTCTTCTGATTTCTGTTTTATTCTGTTCAAAAGTATCCTTAACATCACTTTACGTGGATAACTAATAAGGCTAATGGTTCTGTAGTTCTTGCACATTTTTAGATTTCCTTTCTTTGGAAGCGGTATTACTAAGGACTGCGTCCACTCTTTTGGCCATATTTTTGGACTCCATATCTTCTGGCAAATTGTTGTCATGATTTTTACTATATCTGGTCCTCCATATTTCAAGAGCTCTGCTGGGATATTATCCACACCCGGTGACTTCCCTCCTTTCATTGAACATATAGCCTCTTCCACTTCTTCCCGTAATATTGCTGCATTTCCGAGTTCCCTGTTTTCGCACTTAATGTTGTTTAATATGCTATAGTCAGTGTCGAGTTTACAGTTATATAATTCTTTACAATATTCTGTCCACCTTCTCATTACAGCAGTTTTTTCATTGAGCAGAGCCCCATTGCTATCTTCTATGACAGTTACCCTGGGCTGTTGGGGTTTTGATAGTCTTCTTAATGTGTCAAAAGCTGCCTTGCTGTTACCTTTTATTAGCCCGTATTAATGGACTCAAATTAATCAGCTACCCATTTTTCTTTGGCCTGTTTCATTTTCTTTCTAATATTTTTATTCACCATACTGTATTGCCATGCTGCTTTAGGAATCTCTTTCTTAACCTTTTTCATTTCCCGCCGTGTATCACATATCTTCAGAATCTCATATGTAACCCATGGTTTGTTTATTTTCTTTCTTTTACCAAGTATTTCTGTTGCTGATTCAATGAGCATGTCTTTCATGTTCTCTGTGATTGAGTTGATATCATCCTCCAAAAAGTTGAGAGCTGCGAATTTTCCTCCAACAGTTGCCTCAAAGATTCTCGCGATTTCTGGATGTTTTAGTTTGTCTAAATTAAATTTTAACTTAGAACATCTGTTTCGATTATAGTTCTTTTTGAGTTTAAGCTTGAGCGTCATCAATACCATGTCGTGATCACTACCAATGTCGGCGCCAGGAAAAGTCCTAGTATTGGCTTTATAAATACTGGACTTGAATCTTTTGGATACCAGAATAAAATCAATTTGGCCATGTATCTCAGTTTTCGGGGCATGCCACGTTGTTCTTCTCGATAACTTATGAGGAAATAGTGTATTTGCAAGGGTTAGTTTATAGTTGCTGGCAAATTCTAGCCTTAATCCTCGATCGTTGGTGTCTCCTGTCCCAAATTTTCCCACTGTGCCAGCCCACTGACCGTATGCATCTGGCCCTATTTAAGCATTCCAATCACCTAGCACGATGAGAAGATCTTTGTTTGGAATTTTCTTAATTGTTTCATCCAGATTGTCATAAAATGTATCAATTGCATCATCTTCGTAGTCAGAAGTGGGGGCATATACCTGTATGATGGAGATGTTCCTTGGATGTGCTGCAATACGTATGGTGATAAGCCTGCTATTTATTGGGGTGCAGCTGATGACAGAGTTCAATCTATCTTTACGTACAATAAAACCTACTCCATGCTGATTTTTGGACTCATCTCCACTAAACCAAATTTTGTGACCATCATCCGTTATTGATTCACCTAATCCTGTCCATCTGGCTCTGCTAGGCGCAGGATGTCCCACGAGTATCTAACAAGTTCATGCGTTAGTTCTCTGACTTTTCCAAACGCATATAGCGTGCGTACATTCCAAGTTCCAACAACAAAACTTTCTCTAGGAAGTTTCAAAACAGGTGTTTGTACCCCATTCGCTGACTTATCACTCTCAAGGGGCAATGAAAGCGCGGTCGTTGTTAATCCGGGCCTCGGCCGATCCGGCATATTATTACTGAGTTGACTTTCCATCATAGCATTTTAGTGGGCAAGAGGTTTGCTTGGCGGTGCCCATCTCCTCTCCAATTATCCTTGCAGGTACATACAAAAATGTACCTGGAGCAATCTGGTTTTAAGGAGCCAGACACTCGCCCTTCGTCCCTTCTCCTGTTACTATTAAACGGTGCCGCCACGAGAAGGCCAGGAGTTGGACTTTTGTTGTCAGAGACTATGTATTACGCACGCCTTAGGAGCATTTGGTCAGATATTGAGAGCTCTTCCTCAATTCCACTCCTGGCTATGACAACAATTGGCACCTTTATTCATCCATTCATTCATTGACACACACATTCACTTACTCATTCATTCACCCATTTATTCATTCGTTCAATCATTCATTCATTCTTTATTTAAATCGCTCATTTACTTACTATTTCATCCAGTCATTTATTTATTCATTCGTTCAATCATTCATTCACTCATTTATTCACACATTTATTCACTCTTTCATTCACTTACACACCATCATCATCATCACTATTACCCTTCAGCTCTCTGCATTTAGATCTGCAACAACTTCACGCCAAGCCTTTCTTTTCTTTTGTCATCCGGTCAAGATCTCCCCATGTCTTCTTTCCATCTTTCATGTCTTCTTTCCACCTTTCATGTATATACCTTTCACATCTTCTTTCCACCATTTATATGTTCTTTATGCCTTTCATGCCTTCTTTATACCTTTCATGTCTTCTCTCCCTCTGTCGTGTCTTTTTTATACCTGTCGTCTTCTTTGCACATTTCATGTCTTCTTTATACCTTTCATGTCTTCTTTATTCCTTTCATGTCTTCTTTATACCCTTCATATCTTCTTTCTACTTTCCATATCTTATTTTTACCTTTCATGTCTTCTTTCCACCTTTAATGTCTTGTTTATACCTTTCATGTCTTCTTTCCACCTTTAATGTCTTCTTTCTACTTTATGTGTCTTCTTTACACCTTTCATGTCTTCTTTCCATCTTTCATGTATTCTTTCCCCCTCCCATGTCACCTTTCCACCTTTGATGACGTCTTTTCATCTTTCCTGTCTTTTTTCACCTTTCATGCCTTCTTTCCACCTTTCTTGTAATCTTTCCACGTTTCGTGTCTTCTTTCCATCTGTCCTGTTCTCTATCCACCTTTCATGTCTGCCTCAAATTCTCTATGTGTTTTAGGTCTCTCACAGATTCACTTACCCTGTAGGTGTTAGAATAAGGACTGCTTTGTAATTTATTGCCCATACAATATTGTAATAATAAATAATATGATTTTTTTCCTACGTTTAAATCACTTTTATAAATGGGTGCTGCCGTTGAATACAAGAACTAAAATGATATGACAAGATCGCCATCTTAGGGACGGAACCAGATACTCACCAGTAGAATATGAAGTGAGAAATAATTGTAACAAACATTAAGGAAGCCAGTTAATAGCATAACAATGCAGTCCTTATTCTGGGACCCCAGGATACATGCATTAAGAGTGCAAAGAAGGTTATTATTCTTTAATAACGTAATTTTGCTTTCCGTTTTTTTTTTCCTTCAAGGATTACAAGCATTGAATTTCAATACGTTTTTCACGGCGGCATCTGTTGATTGTCGATCTGATTACAGAGAACTCACGATTTTCACAAGAATAGCCATGTTCGTATTTACAGAACTTTTGTTCGTCGGACGTGAAAATAGCTTTTTTCAAATGTGCACATTTTGTTCATGTATAGTACAGGTGATAATTTCGTTTGTGGGAGCTACAGGTAAACATTGTGTTTGTGAGAGGTACAGGTAAATATTTTGTTTGTGTGTGATACAGGTAAACGTTTTGTTTGTGTGAAGTATAGGTAAACATTTTGTTTGTACGGTGTGCAGGTAAAGATTTTGTTTGTTGGAGATACAAGTAAACATTTTGTTTAAAGTAGATTACTGAACGAAAATTATATCCAACATCAACGCGATTTATACCATAACTTCATCGATTTCACAAAAGATGTCGATCGAGTCTGGCATGAAGGCTTATGGCAAATAATGAGAAAATTCAATGTGGATACCAATATCATAGATATCATTGAAGCACTATACAGGGAGGCAAGCAGTGCTGTTTTTGTAAGCAATGACATTGGAGAATTTTTCAAAACAACTGTAGGAGTTCGTCAGGGATGTATCCTGTCCCCAGTGATCTTTAATATATATCTAGAACGTATTATGCAGGAGGCTCTCTACGATTACAAAACAACCATATCGATTGGAGGCCAACCTCTTTGCAATCTACGTTTTGTTGGTGATATTGATCTTATAACTGGAAAAGAATCAGAACTTCACGACCTTACCTCTAGACTGGAGAAAGTAACAAGAGCTTATGGGATGGAAATTAATATAGAAAAAAGCAAGATATTGGTGAATAGCCATACGAAACATGTTCCGACCAACATTACGTTAAATGGGGAAAAGTTAAGTGAACACCTTTAAATATTTATCCTGTATCGTCACCTTCCTCTCCTCCAAGCTGACCCAAAAGCGCGGGAAGTGTTTAGTGAGCCACCCTTGCTGGCATATAGACGGGATAAAAATTTGAGGGACCTCCTAGTCCACAGCCGTTTGAAAACCGTCAACGATGGCCACTTTGGGACCAAGCCATGTAACCGAACACGATGTAAGACATGTCAGTATGTTATCGAAACACGTTCAGTCTCGTTCCCTAACGCCAAGTTCACCATCACCCATGGCTTCACATGTGAGTCACGCAACGTCATCTATGCTATTATATGCTAACGTTGCACCATTACTTACATCGGCCAAACGGGCACACGACTGGGCGACCGATTCTGCAGACACCTCTACGACATCTCTCAGTTTAAATCCACACCTGTGGCCATCCACTTCAATGGCCTGGACCACCACGGTACCACTGACATCCAGGTGACAGCCATCAGATCCTGTTCCTTGGACGCCAACAGTCGGTTTTGCCAGGAACAACGCCTCATCCATCTTAAACCACACGGCTTGAATACCCAACATTCTTTTGTCTGAGACGCCTTTCTCTATCTAGTCCCTACTCTATCTAGTCTGTCTACTTTGATGTGATCACCCTTTTTTTTTTTTAAATTTGTTTTATTTTTAAAAAAATTATATATATATATATATATATTTTTTTTTGTTTTATTTATTTATTTATTTTTTTATTATTTTTTTTTATTTTTATAAATTTTTATACATATATTTTTTTTATTTTTTTTTTTAATTATTTTTTATTTATATCTATTTATTTTATTTTATGTTTTTATTTTTATTTTTTTTAAATTTATTTTTTTATTTATTTATTTTTTATTTATTTATTTTCTAAATCGCTTTTCCCTCACTTTATATATTATTATTATTTTTTTTTCCTCACTCTTTTCCGGACCTTATTTTCATTATTTCTTTTTTTTTGTTTTTAATGTACTATCGACTTCCGTTTTCCGGTTTAGTGGCAACCATCTTGCTTCTGTGACTGGACATGTGACTGGACATAAGGGATTTGTTTTTCTCTTATTTTTATAGTTTCATGTTCTCTACTTAATTCTCATTTTCTTTCTTTCCCTCCTGTCTTGTTTGTCTGTCCCTGACGAAGGCCTTGTGGCCGCAACGTAGGTTTTTCCTGTCCTTTCTCCTTGTAAGACGTATTACTATTTGTGTTTTTTTTCCCCCATTCTACTGTTTTACCCCCCGTCTTACGGCAGTTCTCCTCATATACTTATATAAATATTTGGGGTCCACTATATGTAGTGATGGAAGATCAAGTAAAGAAATCAAGGCAAGACTTGAGATGGCCTCAGCTGCCATGACAAGACTGAATGTGATCTGGAAAAGTAACATCAGTTTTCCTGTGAAGATCAAATTATACAAATCACTTGTATTATCTATTCTCTTGTATGGGTGTGAGGGCTGGACACTCACTGCACATTCGGAGCGAAGGATTCAGGCTTTCGAGTATAAATGTTACAGAAGAATTTTTCGCATTTGCTATAAAGAGCACCACAAAAAAAGTCTATTTTAGAGATAAAATGAACAAGTATGCAGACCACTAAGAAACACTTTTGTCACTAGCGAAACGTCGAAAGCTTGCCTGGTTTGGGCATGTAACTCGTCACGACTCCGTTTCGAAAATGATCCTCCAGAGAACAGTCGAAGGTAAACAGAGAAGGCAAAGAAAATCCTGGGCTGATAACATCAAAGAATGGGCAGGCACGGTTTTTCCACACTTGTACGCAATTCTGAGGATAGAGAGCAGTGGAGGACCCTGTCTGCTGATGTTTCCACCATGGCACCCCTACGACCCATGACGGGTTACGGGTTGAGTTGAGTTCAGTAGTTGAGGTACAGGTAAAAATATTGTTTGTGGGAGATAATGTAAAGATTTTGTTTCTGTGTGGTACAGGTAAACGTTTTGTTTGAAGTAGGTACAGATAAAAATGTTGTTTGTGGGAGATACAGGTAAACAATTTGTTTGGGCGCTCAGGTAAACATTTAATAAGGTAAACATGTTGTAGTGGGAGGTACATGCACATTCAATACTCTAATAACTCGCTGTTTTCCTGTCATTCAGTACTTCGATAGCTCGATGTTTTTATGCTATTCAGTACTTCGATAACTAGATGTTTTCGTGGTATTCAGTTCTTCAAAAACTCGCTGTGTTCCTGTTATTCAAGTACTTCTGTAACTCCATGTTTTCATGTTATTCAGTACTTTTATAACTCGATGTTTTCATGTTATTCAGTACTTTTATAACTCGATGTTTTCATGTTATTCAGTACTTTTATAACTCAATGTTTTCATGTTATTCAGTACTTTTATAAATCGATGTTTTCATGTTATTCGGTACTTTTATAACTCAATGTTTTCATGTTATTCAGTACTTTTATAATTCAATGTTTTAATGTTATTCAGAACTTTTATAACTCGATGTTTTCATGTTATTCAGTACTTTTATAACTCGATGTTTTCATGGTATTCAGCCCTTTAAAAACTTGCTGTTACCCTGATATTCAGTACTTCAGTAACTCGATGATTTCCTGTTGTTCAGTACTTCAATAACGCGATGTTTTCATGTTGTTCAGTACTTCAATAACTCAATGTTTCCCAGTCATTCAGTATTTCAATAGCTTGATGTTTTCATGTTATTCATTATTTCAATAACCCGATGTTTCCCTGTCATTCAGTATTTCAATATCTCGATGTTTTCATGTTGTTCAGTACTTCAATAACTCGATGTTTCCCAGTCATTCAGTATTTCAATAGCTTGATGTTTTCATGTTATTCATTACTTCAATAATCCGATGTTTCTCTGTCATTCAGTATTTCAATAGCTCGATATTTTCATGTTGTTCAGTACTTCAATAACTCGATGTTTTCCTATTATTCAGTACTTCAATAACTCAATGTTTTTCTGCTTTCTTGACAAAGAGCCCTGATCTTTCCTCTCTCTTCCTCAACATCTCCCATCTTTAATTGTTTCGTTACCATCAACTTTTTTCAACCCTCCTCTTCAGCTCAATCATTGAATAATTCTATTTTGTTGTTGTTGTTAATTTTGCAAGCACCAATTGTATAATGTAGGTTTGTCCCTCCTCTCTTTCTCTCTCTCTCTCTCTCTCTCTCTCTCTCTCTCTCTCTCTCTCTCTCTCTCTCTCTCTCTCTCTCTCTCTCTCTCTCTAATGTTCCACTTTTGATGTTTCAGTTGAATACGAAGTGCGGATTACTTTCTCTTTAGTAGCTATATTTCTGTTGGTGGAGAGTTTTACAGAATAACCAAACAACCACACGATCTTTTATACTTGGACATGCGTCCTAATATAACCAACGTCCCTGGTACTGGGTTGAATTGCCGCGCCTCGACAATTGGTGAATTTATTATGGTTGTTTTTTCATTTACAAATGCAACAGAAAATGGAGGTGGGGGTGTCTTTCTGACCTTAAGCACTGGTGCAGAAAAAAGACTCAGTGGCAACAATACAATTCTCAAGTAACTTCAGAACAGAGGCAGAGGCCTTGAAAACTGAGCAGAAGTTATATTGACAAAAGAAAGCACAGAGAGATAAGTAGCTTTCTTTACTGATGCACAATCAGTAATTGCAACGTTGAAAAGCCAAAATAATACAGACCTGGATGACCTCAGAATAGTGCTCCACAAACGTGGTCATCGATTCAAAAGTGTTGTGATCCAGTGGATCCCATCTCATTGTAACATCACCGGCAATGAAGAGGCTGACAGAATGGCAAAAGAAGGTTCACATCTACCTCAGCCTGATGCAAGCATAACTTTTGAGGAGGCAAAAAGTTTTATCAGAATCAGATACAGAAACAAATGGAATGTAAAACATCCAGGGCACACACAGAATGATGCTTACTACCAGCTCCACAGAAGAGAACAAGTGGTAATCTTCAGACTCTGCACTGGCCACAACAGATTGAGATACCATCTATTCAACAAGCTAAAGATAGAACTACCGATCAGTGTAACTGTGGCACTGATAAAAAGACTGCTGAACATCTGCTTCAAAGTTGCCCCTTATATGCGGTACACAGAAAGCGCATATGGCCGACGCCAGCTCCTTTCGTGGAAAAGCTTTACGGGGATTCAAATAGCCTCAAACTGACTACTGCTTTCTTTGAGAACATTCAAGTAAACGTCTGAGAGTGTGCGAAGAAGAAGATTTATGACACAATAGAGTGGGGTATAAGAGAATTCGTATATAAGGAAATGGCGACCACCTTGTCAATTTGATTATGTCTGTTTCTTTATTTGTGACAACCACCTTGTCAATTTGATTCTTATCTATGTTTGTGATGTGTGACAACCGCCCGTAATGAAATATACACGGGTTTTATTACATCTTTGTTCAACTTTATATTTTGATAATTTTGTACGTGTTAAACCGACACATAAAAGCATAATTTATACAATTAAAATTTTTGTCTGCGCATTAAAATCATTTTTTTTTTTGGATGAACGTTCAATTAGGATAATAAGTACAATTTACAAATCAGCAATTAGAGAATGTTTTCAACAAGCTGAACAATCGACAGATATATCACGAATGATGACAGTTATGTTGAAGCCCACAGATTTGAATTTACTGTGTTAAAAGAAAAAAAAATTATGCTTTCGTATACGATTTACAGTGTGCATCTATAATATGTAGATCCAAATTTATTTGAATTAAAAGTCCCACGAGGTCTTCATCATCATCCATAATTCATTGTATCTGGGATATCTTGCATATATTTTCAGAGCGATCCTCATAATTATTGGAACATTAACAGGACTAGGTACTATAACGGATATAGTAAAAGTTCAATGGCCGAACTGGAGTTCCCCAGAGCGGGGTCAACAAAAGAAACAGACCAAACAAGGTAAACAAAACCAGAATAATTGCTAAAATTAAAGGTGAAACATCGGTGTCTCTTAAACGTCATGGCAATACGAGTTTTTAATTCTACTGTATTATGGTTTAATTTCATAAATGGGTGCTTGAGGAGAAGAGAAGGATTGAAGTATTGAGACAAGATGACTAATGTGGAACTGATGACAAGATCACTAATGTGGAACTGATGACAAGATCACTAATGTGGAACTGATGACAAGATCACTAATGTGGAACTGATGACAAGATCACTAATGTGGAACTGATGACAAGATCACTAATGTAGAACTGATGACAAGATCACTAATGTAGAACTGATGACAAGATCACTAATGTGGATCTGATGACAAGATCACTAATGTAGAACTGATGACAAGATCACTAAAGTAGAACTGATGACAAGATCACTAACGTAGAACTGATGACAAGATGACTAATGTGGAACTGATGACAAGATCACTAATGTAGAACTGATGACAAGATCACTAATGTAAAACTGATGACAAGATCACTAATGTGGAACTGATGACAAGATCACTAATGTACAACTGATGACAAGATCACTAATGTAGAACTGATGACAAGATCACTAATGTGGAACTGATGACAAGATCACTAATGTAGAACTGATGACAAGATCACTAATGTGGAACTGATGACAAGATCACTAATGTAGAACTGATGACAAGATCACTAATGTAGAACTGATGACAAGATCACTAATGTGAAACTGATGACAAGATCACTAATGTAGAACTGATGACAAGATCACTAATGTGGAACTGATGACAAGATCACTAATGTGGAACTGATGACAAGATCACTAATGTGGAACTGATGACAAGATCACTAATGTGGAACTGATGACAAGATCACTAATGTGGAACTGATGACAAGATCACTAATGTAGAACTGATGACAAGATCACTAAAGTAGAACTGATGACAAGATCACTAATATAGAACTGTTGACAAGATCACTAATGTAGAACTGATGACAAGATCACTAATGTAGAACTGATGACAAGATCACTAATGTGGATCTGATGACAAGATCACTAATGTGGAACTGATGACAAGATGACTAATGTAGAACTGATGACAAGATCACTAATGTGGAACTGATGACAAGATCACTAATGTGGAACTGATGACAAGATCACTAATGTGGAACTGATGACAAGATCAGACAAGATCACTGATGTAGAACTGATGACAAGATCACTAATGTGGAACTGATGACAAGATCACTAATGTGGAACTGATGACAAGATCACTAATGTGGAACTGATGACAAGATCACTAATGTAGAACTGATGACAAGATCACTAATGTAGAACTGATGACAAGATCACTAATGTGGAACTGATGACAAGATCACTAATGTAGAACTGATGACAAGATCACTAATGTAGAACTGATGACAAGATCACTAATGTAGAACTGATGACAAGATCACTAATGTAGAACTGATGACAAGATCACTAATGTAGAACTGATGACAAGATCACTAATGTAGAACTGATGACAAGATCACTAATGTAGAACTGATGACAAGATCATTAATGTAGAACTGATGACAAGATCACTAATGTGGAACTGATGACAAGATCACTAATGTAGAACTGATGACAAGATCACTAATGTAAAACTTATGACAAGATCACTAATGTGGAACTGATGACAAGATGACTAATGTAGAACTGATGACAAGATCACTAATGTAGAACTGATGACAAGATCACTAATGTAGAACTGATGACAAGATCACTAATGTAGAACTGATTACAAGATCACTAATGTAGAACTGATGACAAGATCACTAATGTGGAACTGATGACAAGATCACTAATGTAGAACTGATGACAAGATCACTAATGTAGAACTGATGACAAGATGACTAATGTGGAACTGATGACAAGATCACTAATGTAGAACTGATGACAAGATCACTAATGTAGGACTGATGACAAGATCACTAATGTGGAACTGATGACAAGATCACTAATGTACAACTGATGACAAGATCACTAATGTGGAACTGATGACAAGATCACTAATGTAGAACTGATGACAAGATCACTAATGTGGAACTGATTAGAAGATCACTAATGTGGAACTGATGACAAGATCCATAAAAGTGCCAGTGGAATAAGAGATCTGAAGAAGAAGCTGGAGATGGATAGTACACACATTCAGAAAACTTGTGAAAAGCTTTACAAGGCAGTTCTTTTAAAGAGAATCCATAGTGTAAAATAGGTAGAGGTAGACCAAGGGACACGTGGAGACATACATAAAGAGATGCAGAAAGAACTTGAGATGATGGCAGTATCACACAAGCCTTTATATACTAGATCAGGTGGAGGGAAAATTAAGCTGCTCGCTACCTTCCCCCTCACCCCTAAGGCTATACCACTAGTGTCCTAAATAACTTATATCAAAAACTACCTACGGACTCGTATTGCCAGTGGCATGACACAACAACAGTGGGTGACATATGACTAACACTCATAAACAGCTTTTATCCCGTGTTTTAAATTTTAAACACATGGCCACCTATGGCCTGATTAACATACAACGTTACGACTATATACGTGCCACAACAGGGAATGCATGTATTAATATCAATCTACAGAACATGTAAACTGGCTACCACACTCCTAAAATGGACGCCGCGCCTTCATACGGGAAAAACCTACATAGTAACACTGATTATGAAAATTCACGACAGTAAATTAGCATGTACCAAACTCAGCGCTAAGTAAATAACCACTTCCCTGGAATCCTTAATAGCATAAATAGCTAGCACTAGAAATAGGGCTTAAATGGCGGACACCGCGTCACTCTCCTAGATATCACAGGCAGCCGAAGCTGGCATACCAAAACTGCGTCCGCAATAGATGGCAGGCAAATCTTCACTCCCTATATTCGCGCCAGACGCGCATTCCGTTTACTTCCGCTGATCACATGACTCCGCTGATCACATGACTATCAGGGCGGCTTTCGACCGTCTAACAATCTACAAATACATCCCAGAAATACGCAGTGACAGCACGGGACAGGCAGACTTAGCATAAGTTTCTTGAAAGCCTATACTCTTTCGGAAGCTGAAGGTTGATAAATTATTGTTTAGTGTACTTGTAGCGTGCAGTTTCGCGCTGTGTATAATATTGTGCTTTAATGAAAATGTCTATATTAATTTTGATTCATGAACTAAGGGATATCACCCAGGATTTACTGGGAGGTGTATTGAACAGTGGTTGTCTGTCCACCGGTTTCAACTTACCGGTTTAAAACGAGAACCGAGGTTTAGTTGCATGTCCATATTTGGGCTTATGGCTAACTTTTCTAAGAATGTTTGCAACTAGAGCTTAGGTCTTAACTCATGACCATATAAGGCTTCAATGGTCAATCTTTACCTGGAATGTGTTGAAACACTGCGTTTGAGTTTTCGCTCAAGGAAGCGTAGCGTCCAGGCGCATGCGCGGTTTAGTAGGGGTTAAACGAGATTTCCGATCTGGAGGTGGAACGAAAAATGTCAGAGGGTCAAGACGTGTTTTCGACGTCTTTGTGTTTCGGCTTCATGCCTGGGGAAATGGAATAAACCTCTGTGGATGGACTTAGAAGTATTTGAAGATATTCCCCGATGATAGTGATATATTTCTTACGTCTTTGAGACGTGTATGTGTGTGTGTTATTAGTGCATTCTGATGGTCTATCAAGGTAAATGGACATTTTGTTATTCTCCTTGCCTATCAGTGTCGCACCACATATATTTGTCAGCTCATTGACTTTTCCCAGGGTGGGAAAGCATCTAACAGTTTACGTGAGCTAAGCTCTTAAGTTAGGCTGACTTTATTAGCTGAGGGCTTGTGTACGCCCAGGAAACATTGCAGTTTGATGCATCCCGCTGTTTCAGCGGTAAAATATTATAGTCAAGGTCTGACCCACCTTGCCTGCCAGTCACAGAGGCTAGTTAAACTTATAGGCCTGCTACCTTAAGGCCTGTTGCATGCAAGCAACACATCTGATGAACTCATGTCAGGAAAAGAGTTGGTTAACTCGTGTATCAACACCCGCAAGCAATGCGGGGTATTTTTGCTGAGGCTTGTTTGGAAGGGAACTTAGATTGTGGTCAACAATCGTGCTTAGGCCCAGCTTACTGACTTGTGATATATGATGCTATCCATGTACTATCGTCATGTCTACATGTTCCTGAGTCTTGTTAAATGATCATGTCTACAACGTTCCTGAGTCTTGTTAAATGATCATGTCCTGATGTCGTCGTACTACATTAAAGTTTGAGAAAAAGTCAGTTGCTGTTACAAACTTCACTGACTTCTACTTGTGATTGAGTGTGAGTACTGAGCCAGGCTTTAGAACCGTACATGCATTCGCGTATATTACATCTACACTCATACTCTATGTCAACACTGCACTTTGCCAGCGCCTCAAGACTTAACGAACAGGCTGACCTACATTCACGTTCCTGCACTGCTTGGGTTGATCTGACCTCTACACTCACATACACAGTGCTGTGCCCTTTATATTTGTAAACAAGTAAACGGTCAGCTGCTTTATGATAAGGTATCAATGTGACTGTACCAGAATTTACACCTTATCAATGTGGTGGAACCAGCTAGATGGGGCTATTGGCTCTATTGTCAAGTCACTGCTGCTGTTTAGAAGGTCAAGTTACTGCTGCTGTTTAGAAGGTCATGTTACTGCTGCTGTTTAGAAGGTCAAGTTACTGCTGCTGTTTAGAAGGTCAAGTTACTGCTGCTGTTTAGAAGGTCAAGTTACTGCTGCTGTTTAGAAGGTCAAGTCACTGCTGCTGTTTAGAAGGTCAAGTCACTGCTGCTGTTTAGAAGGTCAAGTACCGTTCCCATTGTCACGATTGCAGTTCAGAAGTTCAATTGTCGTTACCATTGTCGCAGCTGTTGTTGTCAAGTTCAAGTTCTTGGAACATTGTTGTTGTTAGAAGCAAGTACAGAAAGCTCTTTTCAGCGTTGGATCTTCGCGATCTTAGAATGCTGAACACTGTACCTCTTCATTGTTCATAGACGATAGGTGTGCATCATAAGTTAAGTGGCATGTATTTTTGTTGTGATTTTTGCCATTATAATGTGTAATTGAGCCTTCCCTTTACACAACTTTTGTTTACATATTTCTTGTTGTGTTACATGTTGTTTATATGTCATTTCTATGTTTATTTTCAGCGGGTTTCAGGTTGGGTGGTGTCTGATATAGGAGATTCCACGTAACAGAGGACTTATATCGGCGTTCTGTAGGGACTGTGCAAATTTCCCTTACCGGAATTTGCTAGCGACAGTTGTTGCTATTTACGTTAGTTGTGACGAGCTGTAATTCGTTGTTATTGGTAATATTTTTCTGTTTTTCAGTTTTGTTTTGAGTTGTTTGTATTTGTAGGTCTCATCTTTCTTTCGTTTAGTTTTTTTTTACAACTTTATGTTTATACACGGTGATGTCATTGATTTGTGATAGTTTTTGCAGTTATCATCACATACTTTGTGATATTTCCTTTAGTTTTCCATTATAATTTATTTGATTTCTGCAAACGTTATCGTATTGTCCTTATTGTTTGTTGTTTGTTTACATTAGTCGTTGTTGTTATACACTGTTTCTATATATAGTTGATCATATTTAGTACACTTAGGATAAAAATGATTGATGGTGGTATTATTATAAACATGTTTATACAAGTTCTTTGCTAAAAGACTTGTCATCCTCAAAGATTGAAACAAGGTAACCATACAAAGTCTTTGCCAAAGACTTGTCCCAACTGAGGTTGGTATATAAATTGTATTGTTATTTCAGGTGGTAATAACACAATATTAGACATAATGTCTACACTGGAATACTTTACTTGGCAAGGAAAATCCCTTGGTATGACTGATGAGGAAGTTGAGAAATTCGCACGTGTCGAATATGCCACGGCTCAAAAGTTTGAGGTGTCTTGAGTACAATATTTCATTGAACTAGGGAAATCGCTTGGCATGTATAGGGAGAAACTAGGAGAGTTTCTTAAAATACAAATAGAGTCTGAGGAGAGAAAACATAAACTAGAAGCTGATGAGAGAAAATTCCAAATGGAAATGGAAAAACAGAAGTTAGAAGCTGAAGATAGAAAAATTCAGCAGCAAAGAGATGATTCTGAAGTGAGAAAGCTTCAAGATGAGAGAAAAATCCAAAGGGGAAGGAACATGAAGAAAAACTTTTAACTATGGAAGTGAATCGAAATAAGCTGGAAGATGAGATGAGCTTTTCTCAATATGAACAATGGTTAGAAGGTGAGATGAGCTTGGCTCAATACGAACAATATAGTAAAGAACAGTCTCTTGATAAGGAGCTAAACCAAGTCAAAATGGACTATGAGAAATTAAAGATTGAAGCTAAGAGACATGAGGATGACTTACGTAAAGCAAACTTAGAACTTGCTAGTGCGCAAGAAAGGTGTTGCAAAGTAAAAGTTCAAGCCAGACAAGACAAGAAGTCTTATGAAAAAATAATTCTGGAGTTGAGGAGTGAGGTGAATTTTTTGCAAAATACTGCTATGGAGAAGAACATGGAATCTCTGGAGGAGATTGGTGAGTTTAAAAATAGCAAGGATACTGAAATTCAGGCACTACAACTGGAGTTAACACAGTTGAGATCAGAAAAATAAAAGGATGAGAAAGTTGATGAACTTATGACTACTCATCATAGTGCTATGGAAGTACTCAAACTCGAACTGGTTCAGGAGAAGGCTAAGGTCTTAGAAACTACGTCTCAAATGACAAAGTTGAGAAAGGATCTCAGAGATAGAATTACTAAAGAGAAGACTCTAACTTCACAGTTAAACGACTTAGTGTCAAAGTGCGACAGGCTCCAGGTTAAAACCAACGAGAGAATATACAAAGCTGTTGCTAGAGAGAAGGCTACGGCAGAAGTGGAAGTTACAAAACTTCGTAACAGAGTTGACAGCCTATTAGATATTGTTTTGTACAATAAGATGTTAACTACTACCAAGGTGAATGAAGTTAGACATAAAGCTGATGGTCAATATGTTAATGCAAAGAGTCAGCGACATGCACTCAATGCTAGAAGTAACATTAAACAATATGTGAATAAATCTTTTCGTGGCAGATATAGTTTCCCACGTGATAACGATGCTGCCTCTAATGGGAGTTGGCGGCAGGCCGACAAAAGTAAATCAAGTTTGGATCACGTTGAGGACTTTGATAAATGCAAGGGCAAGATTCCTCAGGAAAACCGTGTATCGACTTCTCAGAGTTCAGATAGACTTATAACATCCGACAAAACTATTAGTGCCCATCATACCCAGTCAAGTCAGTATGATGTACCTGTTAAGCCCATTGCCACAGGCAAAATTAACAACAAGTTTGCTAGGAAAGGTAATCGTGGTTATGAACAGCACCAAGGGCGGTCATCACGTGATAATTTTCTTTTTTCAAATAATTGGAGACAATTTAAAGGTCCTCAGAATTTTGGTTCTGATATCTATAGGAACTTTGGAAAAGGTAACTCCAATAGAGGTTGTCAACCTGGTGGTAATTTTTCTGGAAGACAACAAAAACCATCACAAAGATATTTTGACCAAAGAGAAAATAACAATCGCAACTATGCTAACTGGAGGTCAAATAAGAGCAATGGTCTTAAGAGAGATAATAATTGTGATAGATCTCAACATGACACTACTAGACTATTGTGTCCTAGTTTTCCTGATTTACTTTGAAACGTATAACAATACTTTTCTACATCTACATACCTGCACATCTATTCTCACTTTTAGTGAATTCATATTATTATGATGTGTGATTGCCTTTCTCCGTTTCCATCTTTGGTATAGCAGGGAAGGTTTAAGGCTCACAATATAATAGCCGTAATATCACTCGGCCAGAGTATAGTTAAGAATGTATGTTTCATTATTGTGTATTAGAAAATCTTACGATTGTCGAATAGAATTGTTTTGTTTGTATTCTCTTAGCGAGTCATTGATGTTCGCAGAGAAGCAGTACATTATGCCAACCAGGAAGTTTTGAGATGTGCTTACTTACACTTCGGATGTTACAGTAGATGTGCCCTCTCAGTCTAGGATCTGGAATTCATTGTTCATTCGTAGTAATATTATGTATAAGAATATGAAAAAATATTGTTTTATATTAACATGAAGTAATCTTTATGTTGCTATTTGTTTGTATATCTAAAGCGGTATATTTAGATTATAACACCGCTATTCTTGATGATGTTGTGATGTATAGACTTGAAGATAAGTTACTTGATATCAGATAAGATTATATATATGTAACTTTTGCTATATTATAATTATGCCAGCATTATGATGTACGTTGGTGGCTCCTCCCTGGAAAAGTATACTTAGAGAAATATTTTCTCTAGTGAAATTTACTTTCACCAGATGCTCCATGCATCGACTTAGCCTCACATTAGGCATTATGTTTATTTGTGATACTAGTCATCCGCGCATCATTCGTGCGTTATGAGCCTGTTAAACCTGCTCTCGGATGTTCTGTTTAAAAAAAAATGTTTCATTTTTTTTCCCGGGAGGTGCGGTAAACTTGACCTAAGGGATATCACCCAGGATTTTACTGGGAGGTGTATTGAACAGTGGTTGTCTGTCCACCGGTTTCAACTTACCGGTTTAAAACGAGAACCGAGGTTTAGTTGCATGTCCATATTTGGGCTTATGGCTAACTTTTCTAAGAATGTTTGCAACTAGAGCTTAGGTCTTAACTCATGACCATATAAGGCTTCAATGGTCAATCTTTACCTGGAATGTGTTGAAACACTGCGTTTGAGTTTTCGCTCAAGGAAGCGTAGCGTCCAGGCGCATGCGCGGTTTAGTAGGGGTTAAACGAGATTTCCGATCTGGAGGTGGAACGAAAAATGTCAGAGGGTCAAGACGTGTTCTCGACGTCTTTGTGTTACGGCTTCATGCCTGGGGAAATGGAAAAACCTCTGTGGATGGACTTAGAAGTATTTGAAGATATTCCCCGATGATAGTGATATATTTCTTACGTCTTTGAGACGTGTATGTGTGTGTGTTATTAGTGCATTCTGATGGTCTATCAAGGTAAATGGACATTTTGTTATTCTCCTTGCCTATCAGTGTCGCACCACATATATTTGTCAGCTCATTGACTTTTCCCAGGGTGGGAAAGCATCTAACAGTTTACGTGAGCTAAGCTCTTAAGTTAGGCTGACTTTATTAGCTGAGGGCTTGTGTACCCCCAGGAAACATTGCAGTTTGATGCATCCCGCTGTTTCAGCGGTAAAATACTATAGTCAAGGTCTGACCCACCTTGCCTGCCAGTCACAGAGGCTAGTTAAACTTATAGGCCTGCTACCTTAAGGCCTGTTGCATGCAAGCAACACATCTGATGAACTCATGTCAGGAAAAGAGTTGGTTAACTCGTGTATCAACACCCGCAAGCAATGCGGGGTATTTTTGCTGAGGCTTGTTTGGAAGGGAACTTAGATTGTGGTGAACAATCGTGCTTAGGCCCAGCTTACTGACTTGTGATATATGATGCTATCCATGTACTATCGTCATGTCTACATGTTCCTGAGTCTTGTTAAATGATCATGTCTACAACGTTCCTGAGTCTTGTTAAATGATCATGTCCTGATGTCGTCGTACTACATTAAAGTTTGAGAAAAAGTCAGGTGCTGTTACAAACTTCACTGACTTCTACTTGTGATTGAGTGTGAGTACTGAGCCAGGCTTTAGAACCGTTCATGCATTCGCGTATATTACATCTACACTCATACTCTATGTCAACACTGCACTTTGCCAGCGCCTCAAGACTTAACGAACAGGCTGACCTACATTCACGTTCCTGCACTGCTTGGGTTGATCTGACCTCTACACTCACATACACAGTGCTGTGCCCTTTATATTTGTAAACAAGTAAACGGTCAGCTGCTTTATGATAAGGTATGGGAGCCGCGCTGGTGTAATGGCTTCGGCGTTGTACTGGCGACCAGGTGTTCATGGTTCAAACCCGGGCGTCGGCGTTTGAAGAAATGTTTACGGCCGGAAATTTGACTGAATAGCCTGAACGGCTCCTGTGATAAACCCTCTGTGGATGGGAAGGAGCGAAGCTCCTGACCGGGTTGGAAGGAAAGTCCTCAGGTTCCCCAGCCTCGCAATGACATGTCATTGGGCCGAAGGGCTGAAAGCCTAAGTGCCGCTGGTTAAGAAAAAAAAAAAAAAAAAAATGATAAGGTATCAATGTGACTGTACCAGAATTTACACCTTATCAGTACTGTGTTGGGTTGTCTCTTACATTATCAATAGCTAGAAAATGGTCTTATATGCGGTTTTATGATTCTCAATGGGGTTTTTTTACACTATTGTTATATTTCGTTTGTTTGTGAATCGCTGAAGACTGACTTTGTGATTGTGCCTGTGTGTGTATGTTCGCTTTTCTGTTGTCAATCAATTATATATTTGACAAGGAATCTCGTGTTACTGTTACCCAACAAACATTATCATCAGCTGCCACCTTCACATCAAAGGTCGTCTACAATGGATCTCCAACGTCTCCTGTCTCTTGTCTTGATGGTGCACTCTGTTAGACTGTCTCTTGTCTTGGTGCACTCTGTTAGACTGTCTCTTGTCTTGATGGTGCACTCTGTTAGACTGTCTCTTGTCTTGATGGTGCACTCTGTTAGACTACTTGTCCGTGTTAAGTGATGATGCTACTGGTTGTCTGTTGGGTCTGTATTAGTGTGGTTTTATTTCGTACTTGTATTATATTGATGTAAATCTATTAACTGCATCTCGGGTCGTTCTGGTCTCGTTGTCTAGGTGTTTCATTTTTCACGCTACGTCAACAGAAAAATATGGTTTTATTTTCTTTGGAATCGGTTATAGTAACTTGTAGCGTTCACATTGACTTCCCTGCGTATGCATTTGCGGAACTTATGACTATTTCTCCAATTCAGTTTAATACAACATATGAACCGTAAAACATCAATGTGGCAGTCCATTCAATATTTCGACTCCATTTAATTTACGACAAGACGACTTTACACAATGAAGATACATTACTTGTAAAGAAACATATTCGATTTACTGTCAATATTCGATTCACTAGTATTGTCCTTGTGTGCTTCAGTATCGGTTACTATATTCATTTAATTTATTTTTAAGTTGAGTTCGTTACCATAAAGTTCAATTTAAACATATTATTATTTAGGTTCGCCCTTTTAAAACGTCCACAATGTTTCTACATCCTTCTATGCTCCAAAGGGATCATCAAATGTGTATTCACACAATATTCTTTATATTTCGTTCACCTTCAACGTGGATGGTTGAAGGTAGTCGATACTCACGCTTCTCGACATTTCACACGAATTATTCGAGGTTAATACTAACCTTAGTGATAAAGTCTATCACTGATTCCTTGCAATCGTTGCCGTGTTTCAGTTCCACTATATGATTTCACTTTAAATATATTTGTAACGCAATCTCAGTTCCAAAGTCAAGTCAGACTCCTGTTTAGTGATAAGTCTCACACATTTACTTCAGTAGAATAATTTCTACACTTTCAAAGTCCATTGGACGAACACATTGAATTCAGTAGACACAGCCATCTTGGACGAACAATGCGGAATATCTCCTAGGTACCCAAACTTTCGCCATCTTTCAATATGCCGATACGTCAGATCCTAGACCAACTATTCTGTGTTTATGTAAGGCATATCGTGTTGCGAAGCAAATCTTCAAATTTGTCTCTCTCCATGATGTGCACTCAACAGTCCGCTTACAGTCCTGTCTTTCTCTTGTACGTTTCCTCTCAAATCTTCCTTTCATTATGGTCTTCAGTAAGATGTTATGTCTTTTTTACTTTGCAAAAACAAAACAAAAAGTCAAATCAAATGCACCCCCTCCCCCGCACGCCCAACCAAACAAACTGAATGAGAGCGTAGCATGACGAACTTTATTTGCCTGCTCTCAGTGAGAGTCTACCTAATTGTCTGTTATAATTAGGTTCGTCTGTGTAACTTCTTTTCCATTCTTATCTTTTCTATACATCAGAATGCTATTCAGAATTGATTGTGCTTGCTGACACTTATTTACAGCGGGTTGGTTGTTTATTTCTTGACTATTTTACACATAAATGTTTAGTTGTTGGCAGTTTTCACATGCAGATATTTTTACCTTTTTTGCCTTTCTATTTCTTACTAGTGTTATGCTATAACTGACCATGTTTTTAATCTACACTCGAAAGTCATCTTGCAGTGTACGATATTTATTTATTGTTTTTTATCAAATTGAATGTTGTCGAAACTATATTTACATGTAATAAATATTTATTTACTACTTTTTCTGTATGTGTTAACTTAAGGGATATTAATGGCATTGTTATAATTAATATCACTATTATTATTACTTGATTGTGGAGAGGGTCTATGGTTATCCTACAGTCAGTGTACATGAGGTAGAGATGGTCTTTTGTTATCCTATAAGTGTACATGAGTAGGCGAGGGTCTTTGGTTATCCTACAGCCAGTGTACATGATGTAGGCAACCACTAAGATAGGACCATTGTTTGTATTGTTTTTATGCTCCAAAAATACATTTTATATAAAAAATTGTTTTATTCGTCCGTCACTTTCGAATCATCTTTTCGCACCAGTTAAATCTTTTATCATGGCACGTTTCTGTCCCGGGAACGAAATTGTGCGCCTGCTGGAACAACTCAAATTGTATACCCAATATACTTCATAGCGTCGGGTGCATTTTGAAACAAACACAAAAAGACAATTAACCTGCTTCTAAAACTTTGCGGTAACAAAATGTCTGGAAATTCCCTCCATTTTATGTTAAGCAGAGCTCACGTGGGTAAATATAAATAAGTATCTCCATCTTATATATTTATATTATTGCACATCTTGGACTTTGCGAGTCATTTATCACGATTGAAGGAAAATAGAAATGAATGAAATACCCACTGAAATAGAAGTTCCGTCATCAAGTTATACAGCAGAAAAACTAAGTACAACATAATTATTTCCAGCCATGTCTAGGGCGAGTTTTTTGCTGTTGGAAAGGCAAGGCTCGTAAGTTGGAAAGGCAAGGCTTGCAATGATGCTACGCGAGTCAGCTGATGACGTGGTTAAGTCCATTCAGCCCACACTGAAAACAAGAAGGAAGTGGAGAGTGGAAGAGGCTGTTGATGCTGCCCAAGAGTCACTCAAACTGAGGGAGGTAATCGGATACACACAAACGAATAGACGGGGATTTGGTCATGAAGACATCCGCTGGTGATCCAAGGCATCAAGCAGAGAGCGCAGAGACATGGTAGTTCAGGAGATACGAGGAGCTGAGAATGATAAGAGGTTGCAAAAAGCAGTGCAGCAGGTCCAACAATGCCAATGGACTACACTGGAAGGAGCCCTGCAGAGGTCCTTGACATGGAATGATATATGGCATATGGCACCTCTTTGGCTCAGCTTTGTTGTTAGATCAATGTATGACCTGCTGCCGTCGGCCACCAACCTTGTGAAATGGGGAAAGTCGGATGATGAGCAGTGCCCCCTGTGCCAGGGGAGGCAGACACTTGAACACGTGCTCTCAGCGTGTAAGGTGTCATTAGGGCAAGGGCGATACACTTGGCGCCATAACAAAGTGCTAAATGAGCTTGCTGCGACAATAGATCTGGCAAGGATGAAGGCGAATAGCAAACCCAGGCCGAGCACCGCAAATACATACTTTCTGAAGAAGGAAAGTCAGCACACACCAAATCGAGTAAACCTGGTAGCAGTTTACCATCTCTTCTTGACTGTGCAAACGACTGGGAGATGGCGGTAGACCTACCTGGAATAGGGGCATGTCCAGAGAGTATCGGAAAATCGCGGAGACGGCCGGATATAGTGCTTCATTCTTCAGCAACGCTTCATGTCATACTGACTGAACTGACCGTGCCATGGGAATCCAGATTAGACGAGCAACATTCGTTCAAAGCGGCCAAGTATAGTGATCTGGCCGCGGATCTGAGACACGATGAATTCACTGTAAGGGTCATGGCTATTGAAGTGATCGCAAGAGGGCTTGTGGCTGCATCAGTGTATGATTTATTGAAACTGTTGGGGCTGATAGGACAGTCGAGAACAACGGCACTGAAGAGGCTTAGTGAAACTGCCGAAAAGGCATCAGGCTGGCTGTGGAACAACCGCAATGGGCAATGGAAATCGTGACAATAAACGCTGCGGTATAGAAAACACCAAAATTTCCACAATACGCTGAGTTTTTTTGGTGTACTAGTGAAAGGGCTGTGACTGAGGGGCAACAGGTGGCGTATATTATAAGGGGTGTCAGGCACAGAATTTCCGTGGCTAGCGCGCAGTGGCTAGACTCGTCGGCTTCGCGCAGGTGTGTGTCCTTAGTTGTGATGTGCGACGGAACGAACGGAATAATTTGTTTTCTCTTTGTTACTTTGACAATTGCCTTTACGGCTGGCGGAGTTGGGGATTTTAAAGCTGCTACCATAAGTGAAATGGGTTCATTTTCGATACAAGACAACAGGAGGCTGAGACGCTTGGGAGTCATGACCCAAGTGGGCCCACCCCCCTTAGAGTGTAAAGGAGTATCGGACCGAAACACTTGTCGGACGGGGGACTTATTCTGATGATCAGATTGCTTCCTGTTTTATTGCTCTGTAAAGAGTTTCCTATCATAGTTTATTTTTTCTTGCAATCAGGACGATCTTTTTTTTATTTATGTCAGTGGCTTCCTTTCGGCTTTCTCCAGCGACTGGCATACGAGTTTCGCGCTTGAGATGCCCATCCGGCAAGCTAAGCTTGCTCATCTTCTGCTTTTTCCGTAGCACGGTTGCTTTTTATGTACACAGACAGTGTAGGTCCTTTACTGCAAACCCTAACTTGGAAGACCAGGGATGCCTGCTTTAGTCTGACCGCTACCTGCGCAGACCTGTTCAGCGTGGTAAAACCCGGTTGGAGTAAAATTTGGCATAGTTCTTGAAGTTTCCACGGGGCTCAAGCTGCCGTACCACGGCAAGGGAAAAGAAATAGCGAGAGAAAAATAGTTATTAGTGATCTAATTTATTACTGAACACGTGATGCCATATAACGATTGTGATAAAGACTAAGTTGCCAGTTAGTTACATGGTTCATTTTAAAAAGTTTAGTATGATACGAGTAAGTCACCCACCAAATCATGGCAGGAAAATAATTACATTGTACTTTTTTTCTGCTGCAACGCGTCGAAAATAGCATGGTGAGAAGTGAAAAAAAAGGCGATGGACTGAACTTTGACTAATTAATTAACAGCTAGCCTGTTATCATATTGTTTTCTAACTGTACGGATACTGTCGTGGTACTTATCTAAAAAAAAACGAAAAACACAAAAATTCAGAATAAAAGTTACTATTACACCGTCTCTGAATGAGCATTTAAATGAGTATCGACTTGAGCGATTAAATCGACCGAGTTGCTGCAAATATGACGAAATCCATTCATTATCTATTGCTAAATATAAATATAAAATACATGTTCATGCTCACCCGAAATGTAAATAGTGAAAATTCCAGAAATTGGGCACAGAAAAAGAAAAATGTCTGCCATTTTTAAAGGTGGAAACAAGAGCCACGTCGATTCAACAGGCGCCCAATACAGTTCCCCGATAGAAAAAAGCGCCATGATACAGATGATGATAGGAAACTCTATACAGAGCGATACAACAGGAGACAAACTGATCATCAGAAGGTGTCCCCCCGTCAAACAAATGTTTTTCGGCCCTTTATTCTTCTTTACACTCTAAGGAGAGCGGGCCCACTTGGGTCATGACTCAAAAGTGCCTTAGCCTCCTGTTGTCTTGTGTACAAAATGAACCCATTCCACCTTGGTAGCAGCTTTAAAACCTTTAGCACGCTGCATTCTTTTCCCTAAAACTTGTCCTACAGCTGCATTCTTTTTCACAACCCCCCGATTTTATAGTGGGCGACTTGTAACGTCTATAGTTTTTGTGTTTCTTGGTCAATTGCTATCATTTTTGGAATTTATATAAATAAATGAATGATGAATCTGATGATATAAAATTTGTTTGTGTACATGTTAGATGTGATAGGAAGAGAGGAAAGGAAAGATGAAAAAAACGAAAAAAATATTTAAAAAAATAAAAAAAATTTTTTTTTTTAATTTTAAAATTAAAAAAAATAACCAAGAAACGAAGCGTCCATATCCCTTGCATCTCAATGAAAGTCATTTGACCAATACAAATCAAATGACGATCTTTTCGTTACACCCATCAAGCAACAAACATCCTCGTCAGCAGTGACCTTCTGCCGTAATTCTAAATCTTCCGATATTCCTAGTCCTAACCCCTAAAATTATACATACTAGCAATGCCATTCTACTTTCGTTTCCATCTCAGCCATCACACATATTCTGAGAACCGATATCAGCGCTTATAAAGACAAAAATCTCCTCCTCATCGCATCGGCGTTAGAATCCAATAAAATTAGAGCGAAAATGACCGCGTGTTCGATGCCGATTCATTTTGATTGAAAAAATTCACAGAAAATAAACGCGGATAGCCATCACTAAAATAAAAACCGGAAAAGGTAGTGAAATCTCTTTCACAGAAGAGTCAATTTTAACATCCGGGGTTAAGATCACGTGCACACACATTAAAAATCAGTTTCCCGATGATAGCCGCAAGGCCACACATGTGGCCTCCAGCATGGAGAACATAGGTTACCTTCGTCGACAAATGTCGATCGCAGCGTGCTAAAGGTATAAAACTCCACAATTCAGCCAGCCGGAGGCAGTTGTGAAAGCACCCATTTATTCAAAGTTAAGACAAATTATTGCGGTCGTTCCGCATCACACCACGATTAGGGACAGACACTGACACGCCTGCGCGAAGCCGACATGGCGTGAAGCTACTGCGCGCTAGCTACTGAAATTATGCGCCCGACACCTCATATAATTCATCCTTTGGTGGGAAAAGATGTAACATAATAACGCCAGAAAAGAATCCGACATTTCTTGTATAAGGGAATAATTTGTCAGAAGTTTGTAATTGTATTTTAATTTAATCACTCACTCAGGTAACTGGACGAAACTGCTACTGTCATTTTCTGCCTGGACAAATGGACACAAACTTCTCAGTACATCTCAAGCCCCTGGTTCTGTTAGCGTCATCTCTGGGATTCGTTTCTTAACTATGGCATAGATACTATTTGGGCATGCATTTTTTTGGATGAGGGCGTATGCGGGTAAGAAGGATTGTCAGTTAAATATGTATCTGTTGACGTCCACATGATCATATCGATGGTTATAAGGTAGAGGAAATAATTAATATAGTGTTTACTGAAAGTGAAAAATGCTGACCTTTCGTGTTGGTCGAAATATAGCAGGAATTATGGTTCATATTTAAACAAGAGAATTCACGGAGAAGACCAAATTAGATAGCTAAAATATTTTTACCATGTGAAAAGACAACATCTTGATGAAGACAATAATATAAAGCAGAAATGAAGACAAACGTGCAAGAGGAAAACAGCGCAATAAGTGGGACAATAACATCAAGAGATGGACAGGAAAGAGTCTTTCAGAGTGGACCATCGTCACAAGACGTTGGTGATCCATTGCAGCCGACCTTGTGGGGATGGCAGCTGAAGATGATGATTTAAACAAACATTGAGGCACAGCAAGCATTTCAAAACAGTATGTTCTTCTCAAATTCCGGTCCCAAAGTTTACTGACTCTTAATCGAACCTCTTGGGCTTATCAACCCCTTGATGTCAATATCGACCATTCTGGGAACCCTTGGTCTAAAGTAAAAACATGCAATGAGACAAATAATTGTTTTAAGAAAATATTTCTTGAAAACGTGTCATATATAATTTTGCATTTATGTTTTAAGATAACACTTTTCACGAACTACCAGCCATGTTGCACTCCAGATTTACTGATGTTATTTTGCAAATGCATTTTGGCGTGGACACTTTTTTTGCCATAAGGTAAGTGTACTTTTACAACTACATTTTCAGTTCGTTGTCTTGATAAGTGACATTAGTACAATCAAGGTAGATTGTTTTAACTTTGATTGTAGCGAACTAAGTCAACAAATCACAGTGTACTGTTACAACAACAATCGTTGTGGATTATTACAAGTACAATCCTACTGAATTATTAAAATTACAATCTTAGTGACCTATTACAACCACAATCTTAGTGAATTAATACACTACAATCTTGTGAACTATTACATTTACAATCTCAGTGAACTGTTACAAGTACAGTCTTGGTGAACTATTACGGCTACAACCTTAGGGAACTATTACAATTACAATTTTAGTGAAATATTACAGCTTCAATCTTAGTTATCTGTTACAATTACAAATTTAGTGAACTATATATTATTACAGCTACAATTTTAGTGACCTGTTACAATTATAATTTTAGTGAACTATTACAGCTTCAATCTTAGTGAAAAGTTAGAATTACAGTCTTAGTGAATTATTTATTACAGCTTCAATCTTAGTGAACTATTACAATTACAATGTTAGTGAACTATTACAGCTACAATCTGTAATTTACAGCTTTAATTTAATGAACTATTTCAACTACAGTCTTACATAACTACGAGTATTACAGCTATAATCTTGCTGAATTATTACAACTACAATTTTAGTGAACTATAACAAATGAGAGAGGCATGGGGTTTTTGTAACCGCGTATACCGTAAGTTTTCAGATACAGGCTATATTAACATAAAATAAATTTTTATAGAAACAGAAGATAAAAAAAGTCTTGGCGCAGATGTTTAAAAAGCCACGCATTATTTTAGGCTAAGCTTCGCTCACGTGATTTTTATCCAATCGTGAGCTCAGAAAAATGTAGAAGGGACGCGAATAATTTCCCCAGCAACCTAATTAGTTAGAGAAAAAGGACGCGTCTAGCTAGTAAGGAGCAAGTTTGTGCTGATAACGCAGTGGTTTTACTGCATGAAAGTTATTCAAGTGAAGAATTAGAAATTCCAGGAATGATGGCATGTTCTCTTCAAAGTGCATTTTGTGTGTATTTAAACTCTATATTCGAAGACTGTAAGTAGGAACTAATTACTATAAAATTATTAACCCTGCCGAAATCGAAAGATTGTTGCAGATTTAGAAAGGGAACAATGGCTGAAAGATTTCTGTTCAAATGTACATGCAGGATTGATTTGTTTTGATGAAGCAATAACATATCAGGCGGAGATATGGTAAATTTTATATCCTGAAGAAGCAGAATAACCCCTATTGCACTACTGGTATGCACTTACTTGAAAATGTGGCATTATGAAGAAGAATAATTGTCATATGTGTCTTATGAAGTTTTGCCATGTCGACTTGTAATTACGTTATAATTAAATAAAAGTCACCTTTATACTAAAGGCAGGTCGTCACTCATTTGCTTTGCCATACATTCATGAGAGGAAAGAAGGAAATAATAAATGAACAATAACTACTCTTGCTGGTAAATTATATAAATAAAACACATCTGCTCTAATACCACACCTTAGAGGATTGTCCCCGAACCTGGTAAATTCCTGTAAGTCTGTAGAGAGAAATCATCACCTCTAGCAGGCTAGCTAGTAATCAAAATCTAATACTCTCGATTCAAAACAGCAATCCCCACTACCCTACCCGGCCACACATCTCAATTTGGTGCCGTATGACCAGTCCTCTAAAAAAAGAGCAGAAGCGAAGATGGATCAATTAATGGAAAATTTTCAACAGCTTGGTGTGGAACAACAACAACAACAACCACAGAACCAACCCGTAAATACACAACCACTGCAGCCCCAGGACAGACAAAGTATGGAAGGACCAACAATAATAGCGCTACAGAAAATTACTGAAACCCTACAGAAAAATGACAACTACGCGAAATTCACACAGGTTAGATCCATTGTTCAGCCGTTCGATGGAAACAAAAAAAATTTCAGAAGATGGTTGTCCGACATGGATAAATTTGCGGCACTAGCAGAGGCAACAACGGATGAAGAGAAAAAGAAAATCGCTCTGTTAGGTTCTGATTCGTACGTGACTGATTTTTTAAGAAGGAGGTCCCAGCAGTACCCCACAGAAACCTACGAGTCCCTAAAAAAAGAGCTCACCCAGAGATATGGGGAAATAATAGACAAAATGCATGCTTGGTCAGTCCTTAGAAGCATGAAACAGGAAAGAGATGAATCGGTACAACTTTTTGGAGATCGATTCCTCAATATGGCAGAAGAGGCGTTTTGCGGAGAAATCCCTACCACACCTGATGTAGAAATACAGTTAGTGGGGATATTTGCCGATGGCCTTAGAGCGGAAAATATCAGAAGGCATCTTATTAGAAAAGACACCAAGACTATTGCTGAAACAATCCAAGCAGCAATACAGGAGGAAAATCTTCACCGAAGGTTCCAACAAAGAGCAGGTAGGGAACCCCGACCAGAATATAGGGACTATGATGAGCATGAGCCTATGGAAGTCGACCATGCCAGGAGGCAATGGACTCGCCCACGACAACGAGATGATAGGCCTCGCAATTATAAACCCCCCCACACAGAGGCAAAACGACGTCAATAATGTCAATCCGAACGGATGCTTCACATGCGGTAGGCTCGGACATGGGTACAAGTCCTGTAGAGCAAATTACAATAATGCACCATCCAGAAGAGGAGGTTACCAACCACAACAACCCGCACCACCCCCACGTGATTACACCAGAAATCAGTATACCAGAGGCGCACCTCAACCCCTCATGCGTCAGGGAAACGGCCGCGCCACTCACTAAACAGGACCGTTAGTGAGGGCAACAATCACAGAAACTGGTCCAAAACAAAAGAAACAACACAGAACAGAAATTGTCAAGTGGGCCCATCCAGTAAAATACAATATGAAGAAATGTTGCATGATGGAACTAAAATACATCCGGACCCCAGTTCCTGCATCATGTCTATACAGGGCCAACAATATAGGGCACTGGTAGATACAGGAGCATCCATCAGCCTTATTAGGTTCCAGCTGTTCAAGAGGATCCAACACTTAGTACGATTTCAACCGTCCAAAACACACCTAGCTTCAGTCACGGGACAAAGACTAAATTCAGTTGGGACAGCATGGCTAAAATTTTCCTTAGGCGAAACAAATTTTGAACACCCATTTGTCATCACTAAAAGAATGTCTAGAAATCTTATCCTAGGGAGAGATTTTTTTAACAAACACAAAGTTCGAATATACTATGACCTCCACAAAATCAAAGTCAACAATACGTACATAGATCTCCAGGACGATATCCACATAGCGTCTTTGGTAAGGATTACAGCTCCCATAACGGTGGCTCCAAACTCCCTGGTCATAGCAAAAGGCAGAGTAAAAAATTCTGAGTACATAACACCAGGGCAATCAATTCAAGTACAGCCCCTAGCAGAAGAAAGCATTATTGATGACCCATTGTTGCAAATTACAGAGGGAATCGCTGAAGTCTCGAAGTCCAGAGATTTCCCCATCATGATATTGAATATGTCAGGAAAAACTACCACTATAAAAAGAGGCACAGTTGTAGCGCAAGTGGATACGTCAACAATAAGACAAACCAAAACCAATAGAGACCATCCACAAATTGTCTCAACCACCCCCACTGGACATAATGCACGAAATCGCAGCACAAATAACCATAGTACACGGAAAGTAAACAAGTATAAGGCTTATGCAGAAAAAAGGCAGCAACATCAGTCACAGCTATGTTACACCACAGCATACCCTACCCAGATGGCAGAAACGAACCGGTCCATACATAAGAAGAGAAAGGCCACAGTATGAAAATGACTATAATTACTCATTCTTGCGCCCCAGCACACCAAGAGAAAAGATGAAGTGCTGTATATCACAGAGTAACAGAGAAACAGAAATTGTCTTGCCAGGAGGATATCCAAAGCGACAAGACAGTGATACATGCCCCATGGAGTATCAATATAACTCAAAAACAGGTGGATATGATAAAGTCCCAAAACCAATTGAAATTTCCGAAGAAAAGGAAGAATTCTTATATGACTATACCACAGGAGGATACTATAGCAGCAAAGTTGGAAACAGAAAGAATGAAAAATTTTCGCCCAGGGAAAGAAGACAGCCCTATAGCACAAACAGAAGAGATACAGTAACGTACGCGGATGAGCGCAGTTACGGCAGAAATAATCAGAAAAAATGGCACAACAACGACTACCCCAGAAATATAATAAGAAATGAATATACAGTAAATGCAGTGACAAATGGAAATGCACACAGTACATGGCAGAGGAGACAGTACCAAGCACAGCCCAATGAACGGCAAAGAACCAAGCAAAAGAAAGCCACATACCAGGAGCAGAGATTTTCACAAGATGCAAGAAAAATGTCCCAAAATTATGGGAATGAAACGGAGGCATCAAGACAGACCAGAGATATCATAGCAGATCATAAATACAGAGAGAGAATAGCTCAGTTACTTGCAACCCTGAATGCCACAGAAGATAATAAGCAACGTTTGAAAACGTTTGTAGAAAAGCACCAAGATGTATTCGCACTCAATGACATGGAATTAGGCAGAACTAACACTGTCACAATGGACATTCAAACAACCACAGAGGAGCCAATACATATGAAACCCTATCATACGCCCTTGAAAAATAGAGAACTCGTGGAAAGGTCTATAAATGAAATGCTACAGGCAGGAATCATAGAAAGATCCCGTTCCCAATGGTCCTCACCCATAGTGATCGTAACAAAGAAAGACGGCTCCAGTCGCTTTTGCTGCGACTACCGTGCCCTTAACAAAATCACAAAAGTCATTTCCTACCCCCTCCCCAGGATAGACGATCTACTTGCGACGTTAGGAAAGTCTACATACTTTACCACACTTGATGCAAGGTCAGGCTTTTGGTGCATCCCCATGACACCTGAGGCAAAACAGAAATCCACATTCTGTTCACATATGGGAAGCTTTTTTTGGAATGTTATGCCATTTGGTCTAAAAGGATCTCCAGCAACATATATGTCACTCATGGATGAAGTGTTAAAGGGTCTACATCCATTTGCCCTGGCATACATAGACGATATCCTGATACATACCGCAGGCACGATGGAAGACCACCTCCGCAAGGTTGAAACAGTGTTTGATAGACTCAGGCATCACCAAATAAAGTTAAAACTGTCGAAGTGTGAGTTTCTAAAGACAGAAACAAAATATTTAGGCTTTGTCATCAATAGACATGGCGTCAGACCTGATGAAGATAAAGTCAAAGCCATAAGAGAAATGCCTAGCCCCAAGACGGTGAGACAAACACGCTCATTTATTGGTACAATAGGGTACTATAGACGCCACATCATCAATTTCTCCAGAGCAGCAGAGCCTTTGATAGCCCTTACCCGCAAGTATGCACGCTTCAAATGGACAGAAAACTGTCAGAGATCCTTTGAGTATCTTAAAAAATGCCCTAACCACCATCCCACTGCTTGGACATCCAGATATTTCTCAGCCCATGATACTATACGCCGATGCCTCAGATAACGCAATTGGTGCTTGTTTGGTCCAACCTGTACTAGAAGATGAAACACCCATCCTACCAAACATTCCAAATGAGAAACCCATTGCATTCCTATCCCACGCATTGTCAAAGTCACAAAAACGGTGGACCACCACTGAGAAAGAAGCATATGCTATTCACTATGCAGTACAAAAGTTTGACTTTTACGTCAGAGGAACTAAACTCATTATAAGAACTGATCATCAACCTTTGGTTAACTGGCTCACCAAAACACAAGAACAGCCAAAGAAGTTACAGACATGGGCAATGAATTTACAGTCCTACGACACCACTATCGAACATATCCCAGGCGAAATGAACACCTGTGCAGACCTCTTATCCAGGATTAAATATGATGATGAAACTGAAGTGAAAACAAATAGAGTCAAAAATGATGGCACATCCTCAGAGATTGACGATAATGCTAAAGAAATTAATGAAATTACTTCATCAAGTCGAAGAAGTACCTCAGATTCTGCCACTCAAGTAGAAGAAGAAAGCCAAGATATGTTTGACATGAGAGTAGAACAAGCGAAAGATGCAGAAATTGTCAAGCTGCTCACATACGTGAAAGAAAACCCAACAAAAAGTAAAGATTTTACAGTACACCCAACGGATGGAGCTCTATACTATATTGATCAGAAACAAGAAGGGACACTAAGAAAAGTCATTCCAGCACATCTAGTATCAGAAGTACTGCTACAGTTTCATGATAACAACGGGCACATGGGAAGAGACAAAACAATTGATGTCATTGATGCGTGATGCCATATGATGATGGATGGTATCCGCATGTCTGGTTTTGTGTGGTGTGCAGATGTGTTCAGTCAAAACAATGTTCATACAAAAATAACAGGGCAATCCACATAGGACGTCAGTAAACTCACGACGTATAAAGTCAATGATTCTTGTAACAGCCGTTGACGTTTTTCTTCATTATTTATTGTGGACGCCACAGTGACAAAATGGTTACGCGAATATGTGGGCACATCAAACAGTCATTATCACAGCAACATTCAATACAGCAATAGACGGTAGACAGCATTACAATGATGAGTCAGATGCATGTTATATTTCATAGTGCTGTAAATGTAGTCAGGTGGAAAACTCCATCCTTTTCTATAACAGCCAGGAGATAACCAGATGTATGAGATCAGTTCACTCTCCTTAGTCTGACTTCAGCAAGACCGACACGTCTGCCGAAGTATAAATAATGTCCTCAAAAATATCCTCTAGATAATAAAGGTTTTCCAAACCTAGTTCATTTAACAAAGTAGCAAGTAATGGTCCTTGGTACATGCATCAACCGATGCAGTACAATGCAGCGACATGTGAGCTGGGAAAAAACATCTCGTGACGACGACTTTCGAAGACAGGCTATGAATCGAAATCGCTCACGACCCAAAATCGATAGAGTTAATGAAAAAAGTCAATTTACCTTGCTTTCAAGAAATACAGAAATATCACGCCTCCCGGCATGTGCAAATACACTAGAGGTATTATCCCGAATAAACGAAATATCCATAAGAGGACTACACATCCCTGACAGAACAAAAAATAGCGGAGATCCCCTCTTCAACGAGGCATCTCTTTCGCCATTCCAAATCGCTCACTCCACTAGTGGTGGGCGGAAACCGATCGACCAAAAAGCAAGACAAGTCATGCGCAGTCCAGCGCAAAATGACCACAGCTCAAAACTTAACTGCATTCGATACCAACGCGAGAAGACAAATGCTTACCGAGAAAAGTGACTATAAATTTCAAGCAGTTGTTGCCCTTGCGTTATAAAATAGATATTGTAAAAAAACGATGTTGCGAGAATTTATCACGCAACATATCACCACCTCCTCCCGATAAAAAAAAAAATGTGGAACATATTTTTTTTTTTTTTTAAATATCAAAGAGCATGCGATAAGCGGCTCAAAACGCACGAATTATGCGCTGATAATTAATTAAATTGCCTAACATGAGGCTAATTATAGAGTGTCTGGTGAGGATATACCTCAACAGAAAAATAAATATGTCTCAAAAAATATTCACATCGGGGAGGTGTCACCAACACACATCACGTTAGCATGTAAACACAATATACGTATGCAAGTTACCATAATCATCATTAAACAGCATACTCTAATATTGTCTTTAAAAATGGATGTACAAATCTAATAGGAAAATTTAAATAGTAAAGTCTTTGACATGTAATGACATAAGTACATAGTAAAGTTAAACTACATGACGATCCAGGACATATGCTCTGGTATTCCGAGGGTAAGTACACAATCTAGAACTCGTCATGCTTGATACTAGTAAGGTAAGTCCTCAGCTCAACAATGACATTCTGAGAAAGTACAAGCAATATAATGCTAATTAATAACTAATATGCTTCATAAGGTACAATACATTATTAATAATTGTGGCTGTTTAGTAAACTAACGGCCCTTATATTAACTACTCAGTCCTCCTCTATCATCTTAAAAAACGAACAGAAGAAGATGACAACAAAGCACGATAGTGTGTACATATAGAGTAAGTACAGATGTGCTAATCTATTGTAGAAATATAGGTGTGTTATGACTCTGTAATATATGGAAATATAGGACAGAAGTATTAGTTGGAGTCATGTGGGCATCTAGACAAAATGTCAGCCATCACATTATCCGCACCACGGATAGCTCGTACCGTGAAGTGAAAAGGTTGAAGAGCTATAGCATATCGAGTGGATCTCGAACTCTTCAAATTCTTAGTCTGAATAGCTGTAAGAGCTTTCTGATCAGTCTCTAGAATGAAATGTGCGCCCAGGAGGAATCTTTGTAGCTTTAGAATTGACCAAACCATCGCTAACAACTCACGGTCTAAAACCGAGTAGTTCCTCTCTGCCGCATTTAGTTTTCTAGAAATGTACATAACAGGATGCAGAGTATTTGCATATTCTTGCATCAGTGCTGCTCCAATCCCAGTGGATGAAGCATCACTCCGAAGAACAAAAGTCCTATCAAGAGTAGGTAATCTTAAGATGGGAGGAGAAGAAAATATATTCTTGATTTGGTCTAGTGAAGATTGGCATTCTTCAGACCAACGGACCAGATTAGGCGAACCTTTCTTCAACAATGTTGATAGAGGTGCCATGATCGAAGATAAATTTGGAATAAATCTCCCATAAAATTGAATTAAACCTAAGAGACTCCTAACTTGTTTCTTCGTTTTAGGAACAGAGATGTTCAGTATTTTGGAAGTATTGTGGTCTTCTGTCTTCAAGAGACCATGACCAACACGATGACCCAGGAAAGAGATTTCACCAAAACCAACAAAAGCTTTAGAAGGTTTCGCTGTCAAATTATTCTCACGTAGAGTGGACAGTAAGTCATATAACCCTAAATAGTGATCTTCCCAGGTATCACTGAAGAGACAGATGTCATCTAAGTATGCGATGACATCCGAACGATGTGACAGAATTCGACGCATCATGCGAACGAAAGTGGCAGGGGCGTTCATGAGACCAAAAGGCATAACATTCCATTGAAATAGACCCCTAGGTGTAGAAAAAGCAGTAAGAGGTTTGGCATGCTCTGCTAAAGGCACTTGCCAATAACCTTTAGACAAGTCAAGTTTAGTGAAGAATCTAGAATTAGAAAGTCTAATCAGTAGATCTTCTAACAAAGGCATCGGTTCAGCGTCGAACTTTGTGACCTGATTCAATTTGCGATAATCAACGCAAATTCGTATGTTCTTATCCTTCTTCCGGACAATAACCATGGAAGAAGAATATGGTGAAGTCGATGGTTCAATTATATTTAATTGAATCATTTCATCCAATTCCTTTTCCACTTGCGACTGAAAGTGTATAGGAATAGGATACGGCCTAACCCTAATTGGATTATTGTCGGTAAGAATTATGTCATGTTCTATGACATCTGTGTGTCCAGGAATGTCAGTAAGAACATCCTGAAATGTTTGTAACATCGACGAGACTTGTCGATGTTCGTCACCAGAAAGATTAGGAGAAACAGAAACGTTTTTCCAAGATTCCGTGGAATGTAATGGAACCACTGGAAGGGGAAGATTGACATCTGAGAAGGTAGATTCCTCATCCTGTATGACAGACAGGGATGAATAATGACCGTGAGGTGCAGGAGCATCATCCGTTGCCTGGAAAATAGGCAGCAAATAGTCCGGACGTTCGTGAAATTCCGAAAGCATGTTTATGTGGAAAGTTTTATGCTTTCCATCAATATCGACCACATAGTCAACATCGGAAATCCGAGAGACTATTGCATACGGACCTTTCCATGCAATAAGAAGTCTATTTTCCCTACTGGGGAGTAGGACGAATGCTTTGTCACCTGGACAAAGTTGTCGTAGACATCTATTCTTGTTAGCAAACTGTCTTGCCTTCTCTTTAGCAATTTCTGATGAAGCAGTTGCTAGCTTACATGCCTCAATGATCTTTTGTCTAAGAGCAATGACATACTCATATGAGGATTGAGTTTCATCGCTAATATCATCGGCAGTGATGAGATCGTGTAATAAAGACATAGGGCCGCGTGGACGCGCGCCAAAGACAAGTTCGAAGGGAGAAAATCCTGTGTGTTCATTAGGGACTTCTCTATAGGCAAAGAGAGCCGCGGGTAAAACCCTGTCCCAATCTTGAGGATGATCTTCAGTTATCTTACCAAGCAAAGTCTTGAGCGTTCTATTCAGACGCTCAACTAACCCATTAGACATAGGATGGTAGATACTACTGAGAGATCGTTCAATATGTAAGGTAGACATTACCTGTGACATAGTGTCAGATATGAGTTGAGTGCCATGGTCTGACAATATTTCTCTGGGGAACCCCAAGCGAGAAAATATCAACCAAAGAGCATCTGCGATATCTGTAGTAGATATGCTCTTAAGAGGAATAGCCTCTGGCCAACGTGTGCACATATCGACACATGTAAGGATAAACTGATGTCCTCTGGCCGACCTGACCTTAAAAGGGCCAATAATATCTATGGCCATTTTCTGAAACGGCCGAATAGGAATGTCAGCAGCCTGGATAGGCGCAGCATGTCGTGGTCCTCTAGATTTGACCTCCTGACATACCTTGCATGATCGGCAGTAAATACGAATGTCCTTATTGACAAAAGGCCAAAGAAAGCCGCAAGGACTCTCGACTTCGTACGGGCAAAACCCATATGTCCAGCACATTGCGAGTCATGAGCATGTTGCAATATTTGCACTCTCATGCTCTTGGGAACAAGAATTTGCGAATGTGCCGACGTAGTCGAATCTTGTACCATACGTACAAGTACGCCGTTTCTCATTGCAATCCAAGATTTTCTATTTGTATCCTGATTCGGATCACCTTTCTTCGCAAGAACGAAGAATTTTTTTAAAGAAGGATCTTCTTCTTGCAATTTTATGAAAGAGTCACGAGTGATTACTAAGTGACTATCTTGGCTATCAACTTCATTATCACTATTCAGTGAAGTTTCGGGTGTTTGTAGAGCTTGTGCTCTTGTAACTACTGCATTTGTAGCTTGCATGTTATTATCTTCCCAAGCAGCAATCTGCTGTGGGGTACACTCCCTAACTCCGTGAATACGACCAATAATAAGGTCCGCAATAGGATTAGGTAAGAGACAAGCATGCACATCTCCAGTAAAGAAAGGAGTGGCAATGCGAATTACAGCAGTAGGATATTTTTCTAGAGTGCCGCCAAATGTGACACATTTAATAACCCTTCCTGTAGCACAAGATGGATCTACAAGCGATTGTCTAACACCAATAGTGGTGCATCCGGAATCGAAAAGTAGTGAGACCGGAGTATCATTAACAAGACCCTTATGTAGAATTAAAGAACCCCTCCCGTCATGCGCAACAGCAGCAGGAAGAGCGGGAAGTGGGTGACCACAACTCAAAGTAGTTATGGTACCCGGTTCGAATAAAGTACTGCATTGGGGGCATTTGTTTGCTCTCTCAAAGTCAAAAGCAGAACCAGTGACAGCGTCAAAGTTTTTACTATCAACAACATGATTACAGGCTCCCTCAGTTTCCTGTTGTACAGCATTAGCCTGCTGATATCTCTTTTTTTTGTGTTGAGATCTACCCCGACTATTATTACCTCTGAAGTTATCAGAGTTATTATTATCTCTGCAGTTATTATTGTCTCTATTGTAATTGTTATCCTGGTTCGAATTCCAGTTTCCACGATTACTATCATGTTCACATTGATGCGAACATCTATTTGTTTGGTTCTGAGGTCTTCGGCAGGAATAACCTCTATTACCATATCCTCTTTTGAAATGCTTATAATTATTAGGGTGATAGTAACGAGTACTATCAGGTTGTCTCCAATTCTTCGAAGAAGAATCACTATGAAATTGGTTTCCATGATTTTGACAGAAATTACCGCTACTCTTTCTATCAAAATTTTGTTGGAATCTACGAGCAAAGTTTTGGCCATACGGAGCTGCCGAAGCAACTGGTAAACCTTCTTTCACCTTAGAGTTACCCATGGTTATGTGTGGGTGCGCAGTTACGTACTGGCAACAGAAATCTTCCATTTCTTTTATTGTTTTAGGTTTACGTTCATGAAGGAAAGCAAGGAAAGACTCATTGACAGACGACATGACTTTGTCTCTAAGTATTAAGTCCATAAGTCCTTCATAAGTTTTTTCCGTCTTAGATAGTTCAACCCATCGTGAGAAAGTAATGCGTATTCTTGCAATAAACTCGGAGAATTCAACTCCATTTTCAGGTAACATGTTTTTAAATTGTAGACGATAGCCGTCTTCGTTAAGCTGATATTTCTTTAACAAAGCGGCCCTGACAACCTCATAATTGTTCTTGTCAGGTTCATCCACCATATTTAATATACTTAGAGCTTTACCTGTCAGTATCCCTGATAACTGATAAACATATTTTGCTTTGTCTATGTTATGAGCTGTACATGCTTGTTCAAATCTGTCCAGATAGAACATTATGTCATCACTGGAAGGACTAAATGTTGGTAACTTAATCTTAAAAGTATCATTATTAGCCTTCCCAGAAGATGAACCCTTGTTTGAATCATTACCATTACTCATGCTCGTCAATTTCAATTTCTCCAACTCTAAAGCTAAGAGTTTTTCTTCATGTTCCATTTTTGCTTTCCTCTCATCAGCCTCTCTTTGTAACTTCCTTTCTTCAGCTTGAGCCTGCATTTGAAGTCTTTCATTTTCAGCTTCTTTTTCAAGTCTTTTATTTTCAGCTTCTTTTTCAAGTCTTTTATTCTCAGCTTCTTTTTCAAGTTTTTTATTCTCAGCTTCTTTTTCAAGTCTTTTATTCTCAGCCTCTAGCTGTAGCTGGAGTTTTCTCTCCTCAGCTTCTGATTCCCTTTTTTGTTTTTCCATTTCCATTTGGAATCTCTTTTCATCCACCTGCATCTGCAGTTTCTTTTGTTCAGCTTCCATCTGCAGTTTCTTTTGTTCAGCTTCCATTGCTTTATCATATCGAGCAGTTGCAAATTCTTCTAACTTATCACCAGTCTTCCCAAGCAATTTACCCTGCTCAATAAAGTGCTCAAATGTAGACATGATGAGTAATATATAAGTCCAAAACCTGAAATAATTAACTAATTTATTTCAAACCTAAGTGTAACAAGTCTTAATTAAGCACTTGTATATTCACATCACCTTATATTATCCCAGTCTCTGTGGGAAACAAGTCTCCAATCAAAGAACTTGTATATGAAATATCAACAATCAATTCTTGATCATAAGTGCACTTCTCATTCAATAGTGCACGACACTATTCATCATTCATTTATCATCAGTGTAGTAGTAACAGTGCATTAGCATAGCCCATTAACTAATTACTATAACTGTAAACAATGACTATGTAAACACATGCAGAATGTAAACATTGAAAATGTAAACAATACAAACAATGTAAACAATAACAATGTAAACAATAACAAAGATCAGCAACAATACAAAAACGTTCGCAGAAATCAACTAAAAATAAAGCAGAAATTAATGACATATCACAAAAAATGTGACGATATCTGCGCTATAATTAAACAAAATACATGACACCACAGTGTATAAACAAAAATGTTGTATGAAACTAAATTATAGACAAGAGTAGGCTAACAAATACAAACAAATCAAAACAAAACTAAAGAATGTGAAATAATAACGAAAACAATATTAAAACATGTCATCACAGCTAACATAAATAGCAACAGAAGTCGCTTAGCAAATTCCAGTATCGGAAATTTGCAAACCCTACAGAAAACGCTCACAATAGACGACCTCTATGACGTGGCATAATCTAACGGAGACACCACCCAACCGAGAACCCGCTGAAATATAAACATATAAATATACAAATAACATATAAACATATAACATATAGAATGAGATGATACACAGAAGACTCAGCAGAAGTATAAGGGCACAGTTTACATACAAACAGGCCACTTAACTTATAGGCTTCCAATCGTAGAACAGCAGAAAAACGGATGTCAATCAACGTCCTAAAGAGCGAAGCTCCAACGATGATGGCACATCTGAACTGCTTCCACTGCTAACACGATGGTACAAGAGCTTCTGAAATACTGTGTGTTGAGTTGTTTCGGCACTTGACCTTCTAATCCAAAGTAAGTTGATGGAAATCGGTACTTGGCCTTCTTCAGAAAACAACCCGTTTCAACCGGCACTTGACCTTCTCAAAAAACGACAGCACTGGAACCTTGACAGCAGCAACTTGCTTGACTTGCGTAAAAGATAACAGCAGTCCGAGTTATCCGGCAACATGTAACAACGCCGGGTACTGTCAAATTCTTGTTTCCGTCAAAAAGTTGAAATTTTGACTTTTACCGGGCAACGCCGAGTACTTTGAAAATTTTGAAGATGTTGACTGTATTGAAGAATGTTAATTTCTTGAAGGATGATGATGAATTCTTGTTGAAAATGAAGTGGGTAAGGGACCCCGTGTTTGCTAGTACCAGAATCAAACCAGCTTATGGCCACCAAATGATGCGTGATGCCATATGATGATGGATGGTATCCGCATGTCTGGTTTTGTGTGGTGTGCAGATGTGTTCAGTCAAAACAATGTTCATACAAAAAATAACAGGGCAATCCACATAGGACGTCAGTAAACTCACGACGTATAAAGTCAATGATTCTTGTAACAGCCGTTGACGTTTTTCTTCATTATTTATTGTGGACGCCACAGTGACAAAATGGTTACGCGAATATGTGGGCACATCAAACAGTCATTATCACAGCAACATTCAATACAGCAATAGACGGTAGACAGCATTACAATGATGAGTCAGATGCATGTTATATTTCATAGTGCTGTAAATGTAGTCAGGTGGAAAACTCCATCCTTTTCTATAACAGCCAGGAGATAACCAGATGTATGAGATCAGTTCACTCTCCTTAGTCTGACTTCAGCAAGACCGACACGTCTGCCGAAGTATAAATAATGTCCTCAAAAATATCCTCTAGATAATAAAGGTTTTCCAAACCTAGTTCATTTAACAAAGTAGCAAGTAATGGTCCTTGGTACATGCATCAACCGATGCAGTACAATGCAGCGACATGTGAGCTGGGAAAAAACATCTCGTGACGACGACTTTCGAAGACAGGCTATGAATCGAAATCGCTCACGACCCAAAATCGATAGAGTTAATGAAAAAAGTCAATTTACCTTGCTTTCAAGAAATACAGAAATATCACGCCTCCCGGCATGTGCAAATACACTAGAGGTATTATCCCGAATAAACGAAATATCCATAAGAGGACTACACATCCCTGACAGAACAAAAAATAGCGGAGATCCCCTCTTCAACGAGGCATCTCTTTCGCCATTCCAAATCGCTCACTCCACTAGTGGTGGGCGGAAACCGATCGACCAAAAAGCAAGACAAGTCATGCGCAGTCCAGCGCAAAATGACCACAGCTCAAAACTTAACTGCATTCGATACCAACGCGAGAAGACAAATGCTTACCGAGAAAAGTGACTATAAATTTCAAGCAGTTGTTGCCCTTGCGTTATAAAATAGATATTGTAAAAAACGATGTTGCGAGAATTTATCACGCAACAGTCATAAAGAAAAGGTATTATTGGCAAACTTTCTACAAGGACATTACAGAATATGTAGCCACCTGTAGAACATGTAAATTGAGAAACATGAAGCCACATTTAATTCCCCTTCAAGAAATGCAACCTTCCCATTACCCCATGCAAACAGTGAGCATTGACTTATCAGGTCCTTACCCACTCACCCAATCAGGCAACAAATACCTCCTGCACATAGTTGACCAATACTCTGTTTGGCCAGAAAGTTACCCACTCAGTGATGCCACATCGCAGTCCATCACGCAAATTTTTTTACAAGAATTCATTCCCAGGCATGGCTGTCCAAAACGAATCATTTCAGACAACGGTAAACAGTTTATAGGTAACCCATTTAAAGCCACCTTACACCAGCTGAATATTGAGCATACTACAACCACTTATTATTGCCCAAATGCAAATGGCAGAAATGAACGCATGCACGCCACCCTACATGATATTATTAGCAAATATATCAAGGGGAACCACCAATACTGGGACCTATACATTAACCAAGCTCTTGAAGCCATCCGAGTAAACGTGAACGATACCACAGGAATGTCACCCTTTCTCATGCTATACGGAAGAGAACCAAACTTTCCGTTAGACAACCTACTTCGCCCACAAAGAAAATACATGGGAGAAGACCCCATCGAAATAATCCTTCAAGAAAAGTATAAAGCTCACCAGATTGCACAACGAAATACGCAGAAGGCATTTCACAAGAAACAGAAACAACATGATAAATCAGCCAAGCTACCAACGTACAAAATAGGAGACAGAGTATACTACAAGAAACATGTACGCAGTTCAAAATTCGATGACCGATGGTTAGATGGCTACAAAATCATGAAACAAACTACGCCTGTAAACTTCATTATTTGGAATGAAGAGAAACAACACCAAACAAAAGCTCACGTAAAACAAATAAAAATTGATAATCACCGGCCCATTCCGCCTCTGACGACAAATACAAGACCAGTCAGAAAAGCCACCCTAAATTATAATCCATCCAGCACAGATTCGTCTGACATATCAGAGTCAGAGACGACAGACTCTGAATTTTACCAAGACGACCACATACCCAGACCACCCACAGATGAAATACATCGAGCAAGACAACAACGAGACTCGTCCGAAAGCGAAGAAGATATCCCACCACTTGAATTGCGTAATCGACTCCAGGACAGAGACCTGCGCATTAGAAATGAAGAAATAATGCCTCAGACGTCACACGATGACAACAACCAAGCACCTTATATCCACACTCAAACTTACTCCCGCAGTGATAAATCGTCAGCTGATACCTATCACACCCCCAGTTCAGGCAGTTCTAGTTTTAACACTAGTGAAAACCAAACACTGCTATACCACAAGAACAAGATTGCTCGTTCAAAACAATCAGATCCTGAAGAAACTATACCCAAGCAGATTGTTGAACCATATACCAGCGATCTTTATGGAGACGAAACAGAACAAGACAGCATAGCTTTGTCAGACCCCAACGAACATAATGACAGAAAAATGGTAGAATTATACCAACAAGAAACAGACATTGATACAGCTAGTTCCATTGAAACCAGTGATGCGGATAGTACATTATTTGTACCAGTCAGCTCCAGCGTCAAACGCGCCTATAAAACAGAATCTGATGACTCAATCCCTAGCAACAAAATTCCGCGTATACAGCACAACTATATCAGACGAAAGATTCTGAAGAAACGCAATCATGTTCCAAAACCAAGCCGAGAAGTGTTAGCCTCATCTCAACTGGTCAAAAAAAACAGTGTGAAAATTACTGTGCCCATTGTAACCAGTGCTAACGTTCAGCACAACCAGGTCAGAAGAAAAATCAAGGCGAAACATATACCTGCCTCAAAACCAACAGATGTTCCAGCCATACAAACTCTAACCACAGTAAAACCATCACCGCAATCAAAAGATGTTAAGCCATCACCGCATTCGTCAATGTCCTCAGTGTCCCAACAATCAGCAAATGCAGTGTCGTCGCCTATCACACCCGTCCCCACTGCTACTCAGTATGATGCTCGCCTATCCAGTCGGGAAATTGCAATGCTCGAGGCGATGAAGGAATTCAAAGAACTAGCGAAGCTGTTTTGAAAGACACGCCCCTCGAGTCTTCAATGTACATGCCATTCCATGTACCGTCACCGCGAATGTGCACTTAATTTTTAACAATGTACTAACTCTCCCCATGTACTCTATTTTCAGTCTTGGACAGTTCAAATGACTTGCTTACAGACCAAGATGTCAAAGCCTCACTGAGAAAGTTATTTTTTCCAGCCTTAGAATAATGATGCCGAGAAAGAAATCAAGACCAGCCCACGGAGGATTCTAGTTAGACATTTTATTTGGATTATTGAAATAAAGATGACACAGATGATACAATGTTCTTTGTTTACAGACACCCTTATTAGTCAGACAGTTTTTGATATTCAGAATGTTACACAACTTTACCTATAACACATGTGTCACACTATTCTGTTGTAACATGGATCTACACTTTTGTAACTGATCATATTCCACGCTTCCATTCACCAGACTCTTGTCCTTGCAGATCCAGAGTCCTGTATTTTCATGTATTATGTTTATATGCCACCCTCACACATTTTGAGGATCATAAGCCAATATTGTAAAACATTGACTGCCCTGAGGTTAGCAGCTGAAGAAGAAAAAAAAAAAGAGAAAATAAATCACCCCATTACCAGTCATACACCCCACCAGCTTGATCCCTGATACTGCCTATCACAAATACCCCAATGACATTTGCGCATGCTGAATTTCTGCAAATGAAGAATCCCTTGAGAGCATTAGTATATGCTAACCCCAGATTGAACAAATTGCACCTATTTGTTGATGATGCCTTTGCCCATGTTAAAGAAATGGCATTTGCACATGCTGACCTAGCAAATGAAATACCCCATTACCGCATGATAACCACTAATGACACATGAGATGAAGAAGCAACAGGTTATGTATGATGAAGATGACATTTTATATTAAGGTGAAACTTTATGTTGTCACAGCTGAGATTTTGTTGAAATGTTGATGCACAAAATCCCCAACATTAACATTGGAGGAGGAATAATCTTAGTCTTTCGTGGTTACGAGATAAGACAAGGATATAATAGAATATTTGATGAATACCATGAAAAAAAAATCAGAGCAGATGATTGTTGCACATACGAGGACCATATTTGAAGTCATTATTGAAGGATTATCAGTAGACAAGAGACACAAAAATGAATTATGATAATCCCATGGAACCACAGGTACTAAGGACACAAAATGGAGATTAAATAATGGAGGAAAAAAAATAATGACTGAATAATTGCTATGCCCAGAGGTAAAGGAAATAGAGATACATCCGCATTTTTGGAGAAATTTTTTTTTTTGATCTTTGCTCATTGCCTTTGTAATATGAACATTGTTGTATAACAAATGACTTCCTTATCATGAATTACAGAATGTTGTAAGATAGTTGGAATAAATTGACAATTTAAAATACTCATAACATACCCAGAATTACAGGAGAGAAAATAAATAAATGATTGATGAAATTGGACATACTGAGATTTGCTCACCCCGAGGATATTGGATAAGAAAATAACGTTATCCCAAGGACAGACATGTCACAGATATAGTACATGGACAATTAATAAGGATATATTTCCAGTACAGAATAAGAGGAATAGGAAGGATCCACATTTTAAAATATTGGAGCACCATGAGCGATGAATTGGACTTATAAAGGAAATGGAAATGGTACACTGTATGCAAGGATAACCAGAAATAATATGGTTAAATAGTAGTCAGAGTGCAAGGAACTTTGTCTTATAAGAATATTGTAGATTCCTCACGATCAATTGAATATTTTTTCTTCCTTTCTATGTCACATTTTTTGAGTGATGACCCCAAAATTTTTTTTTCATCTCATATTGTCAAAAGTTCTTACATCTCAGTTAAATGTTTCCATAAATAACTGTTTGATGTGTTTTGCATAAATGTATTGCTAGATAAGGTACATAGGGAGTTACTAAGGATGAATTCTCAAGATAACAGGAGGGCTAGAATAGATACAATGATATTGGAACACCATAAATGATACATTGGTGTTATGAAAAAAAAAAAAAAAGGAGACAAATATAAATTGTATACAAGGATGCCTCGAGAGTGACAACATGGATACATATTGTCAAGAGTATAAGCAGTTGTCTTAAAAGAGAAAATAAAGTAATACTGAACCCAATGTAGAAAATTCATGATGATTTGGAAACTATATTTTTCTTTTCCCTTATATTTCATAATATGATCGTAACACATTCGTCTGTTGGTTGCTGAATAATTTGATGTTTGAAAATTGATGTATGGCAAGTCAAAGAAGATCTTTGAAAAAAAAAAAATATATATATATATATATAAAATAATATTTCTAGGACAGAGTTCACAGAAAAAAAAAAAATACTGTATTGACAGAAAAGAAGGAATGATTTGAAATAACTGACTAATGGACAGGATCACCACCAGACGTACGGATATTAGAGACAAACATCACATATTTTGAAAAAAAAAAAAAAAGAATGTAATATAGAACATTTTCTACAGTGACGGACTTTACAACGAATTTATACACTTACCATTTAGAAGATGTCTATAACCAGAAACATTCAGATAAATAAATAAGGATAAGCCATGAGGTTCTAATGCTTTTATTGTGAAAAATGCTTACTTATAAAAATGATGCTGGTTGTATTATCGTCTGATAAATATGCATATTATGTTTAGAGATATTTTCTACATGTAATAATGAGCAAGTGGCTCATTCACTAGAAAGAAAAAAAAAAAAAAAAAAGAAGAAGAAGATGATGATGAGTACCCATGAAAACATTGGCTATTCTATGAAAGTGGATTGCCATTACCATAGGAATTAGAGATTTTGGACATTTCTTGGAATATTGCAGAGTACTTGGGAAATAGAATAAATAAGTACGCCAAAAAAAAAAAAAAAAAAAAAAAAAAAAAGATTTGTTAAGTCTTGCAGAATTATATATGGAGCAAATAACAGGAACAGAAAAGAGATAACACCCCCACCATTCCACCATATCCAAGAGAATGTAATCAACTATATTTTTGAATGAAATGTAATAGATTATGATAATCCAGCCAAGTTCTGCAAATAAGATAGTTTATTGTTCATTCCCCAGTGTTGCCACTCGTCACATTTTTTTTTAGTGATGACCTTATGAGTGTTTTGCAGATTTTGTTGGGCAGTGTTGCCAATTTGTAAATTTGGTGAAAAATATTATGATGTGATGAATAAGTTACACTTTTTGAAGTTGATGTCCACTACTAGTTTTTTTACATAGCAGACGACCTCATATAGACATAGGACCCCAGTATAGGAATTAAATTAAATTTTTTGGAAATATTTTTGGACTTAGAAAAATTTTTGAACTTTAAATTTTTCTGAAAATTTTTTTGAACTTAGAAATTTTTGGGGATGGATTTTTGTTATTGATAGTACTCAAATGTCTCCCTACGGAATACATTTGCAGGGCCCCGGGATCTGTATGTAACCGTGTATACCGTAAGTTTTCAGATACAGGCTATATTAACATAAAATAAATTTTTATAGAAACAGAAGATTAAAAATGTCTTGGCGCAGATGTTTATAAAGCCACGCATTATTTTAGGCTAAGCTTCGCTCACGTGATTTTTATCCAATCGTGAGCTCAGAAAAATGTAGAAGGGACGCGAATAATTTCCCCAGCAACCTAATTAGTTAGAGAAAAAGGACGCGTCTAGCTAGTAAGGAGCAAGTTTGTGCTGATAACGCAGTGGTTTTACTGCATGAAAGTTATTCAAGTGAAGAATTAGAAATTCCAGGAATGATGGCATGTTCTCTTCAAAGTGCATTTTGTGTGTATTTAAACTCTATATTCGAAGACTGTAAGTAGGAACTAATTACTATAAAATTATTAACCCTGCCGAAAGTGAAAAATGCTGACCTTTCGTGTTGGTCGAAATATAGCAGGAATTATGGTTCATATTTAAACAAGAGAATTCACGGAGAAGACCAAATTAGATAGCTAAAATATTTTTACCATGTGAAAAGACAACATCTTGATGAAGACAATAATATAAAGCAGAAATGAAGACAAACGTGCAAGAGGAAAACAGCGCAATAAGTGGGACAATAACATCAAGAGATGGACAGGAAAGAGTCTTTCAGAGTGGACCATCGTCACAAGACGTTGGTGATCCATTGCAGCCGACCTTGTGGGGATGGCAGCTGAAGATGATGATTTAAACAAACATTGAGGCACAGCAAGCATTTCAAAACAGTATGTTCTTCTCAAATTCCGGTCCCAAAGTTTACTGACTCTTAATCGAACCTCTTGGGCTTATCAACCCCTTGATGTCAATATCGACCATTCTGGGAACCCTTGGTCTAAAGTAAAAACATGCAATGAGACAAATAATTGTTTTAAGAAAATATTTCTTGAAAACGTGTCATATATAATTTTGCATTTATGTTTTAAGATAACACTTTTCACGAACTACCAGCCATGTTGCACTCCAGATTTACTGATGTTATTTTGCAAATGCATTTTGGCGTGGACACTTTTTTTGCCATAAGGTAAGTGTACTTTTACAACTACATTTTCAGTTCGTTGTCTTGATAAGCGACATTAGTACAATCAAGGTAGATTGTTTTAACTTTGATTGTAGCGAACTAAGTCAACAAATCACAGTGTACTGTTACAACAACAATCGTTGTGGATTATTACAAGTACAATCCTACTGAATTATTAAAATTACAATCTTAGTGACCTATTACAACCACAATCTTAGTGAATTAATACACTACAATCTTGTGAACTATTACATTTACAATCTCAGTGAACTGTTACAAGTACAGTCTTGGTGAACTATTACGGCTACAACCTTAGGGAACTATTACAATTACAATTTTAGTGAAATATTACAGCTTCAATCTTAGTTATCTGTTACAATTACAAATTTAGTGAACTATATATTATTACAGCTACAATTTTAGTGACCTGTTACAATTATAATTTTAGTGAACTATTACAGCTTCAATCTTAGTGAAAAGTTAGAATTACAGTCTTAGTGAATTATTTATTACAGCTTCAATCTTAGTGAACTATTACAATTACAATGTTAGTGAACTATTACAGCTACAATCTGTAATTTACAGCTTTAATTTTAATGAACTATTTCAACTACAGTCTTACATAACTACGAGTATTACAGCTATAATCTTGCTGAATTATTACAACTACAATTTTAGTGAACTATAACAAATGAGAGGCATGGGGTTTTGTAACCGTGTATACCGTAAGTTTTCAGATACAGGCTATATTAACATAAAATAAATTTTTATAGAAACAGAAGATTAAAAAAGTCTTGGCGCAGATGTTTATAAAGCCACGCATTATTTTAGGCTAAGCTTCGCTCACGTGATTTTTATCCAATCGTGAGCTCAGAAAAATGTAGAAGGGACGCGAATAATTTCCCCAGCAACCTAATTAGTTAGAGAAAAAGGACGCGTCTAGCTAGTAAGGAGCAAGTTTGTGCTGATAACGCAGTGGTTTTACTGCATGAAAGTTATTCAAGTGAAGAATTAGAAATTCCAGGAATGATGGCATGTTCTCTTCAAAGTGCATTTTGTGTGTATTTAAACTCTATATTCGAAGACTGTAAGTAGGAACTAATTACTATAAAATTATTAACCCTGCCGAAATCGAAAGATTGTTGCAGATTTAGAAAGGGAACAATGGCTGAAAGATTTCTGTTCAAATGTACATGCAGGATTGATTTGTTTTGATGAAGCAATAACATATCAGGCGGAGATATGGTAAATTTTATATCCTGAAGAAGCAGAATAACCCCTATTGCACTACTGGTATGCACTTACTTGAAAATGTGGCATTATGAAGAAGAATAATTGTCATATGTGTCTTATGAAGTTTTGCCATGTCGACTTGTAATTACGTTATAATTAAATAAAAGTCACCTTTATACTAAAGGCAGGTCGTCACTCATTTGCTTTGCCATACATTCATGAGAGGAAAGAAGGAAATAATAAATGAACAATAACTACTCTTGCTGGTAAATTATATAAATAAAACACATCTGCTCTAATACCACACCTTAGAGGATTGTCCCCGAACCTGGTAAATTCCTGTAAGTCTGTAGAGAGAAATCATCACCTCTAGCAGGCTAGCTAGTAATCAAAATCTAATACTCTCGATTCAAAACAGCAATCCCCACTACCCTACCCGGCCACACATCCTAGCGCATTTGATCCATCTAATCGAAACACTATATCACGAACAACGGGCCGCTGTCAGAGTAGCGGGGGAAATATCAGGATGGTTTGAGGAGAAAATGGAAGTAAGACAGGGTTGCATCCTCTCTCCATACTTGTTAAACATCTATGCAGAAAATATAATGTGAAATGTTAGGAGTGACCAAGCATGTGAAAACAATGGTCTGTTCACAATTGGTGGAAGTGAGATCCCAAATTAATAAAAGTAAAACTTCTGAGAACGTGCATCTTTCCGGTGATGTGAATCATGGACCTTTACACAAACATTAAAGAAAAAAATCGAATTTTTCGAAGCAAAGTGTTACAGATAAATTTTCAGGATATCTTTTACGAAGAAGAAGAAAAATATAGACATCCTTCACGACCTGAACATCGAGGAAAACTGGCTCATAAACAATATCATGTCCCGGAAACTGAAATACTTTGGCCGCATTAAACGTCATAGTGGCTTAGAGAGAGCAGTGATGGAGGGTATGGTACCTGGAAGGCGAGGCAGGGGCTGACCAAGACACAGGACATTGAAGACACCTTGAATACAGCAATGGAGAAGGCGGGAAGGCTGGCTAGAGATCGAGAGTCTTTCAGGCGGGCTGTGATGAGAGCGACGTTCTGCAAAGGACATGCTACATGATGATGATAACAACTACAATCTTAGTGGACTATTATAGCTGCAATCTTACTGAACTATTACAGCTAGAATTTTGGTAAACTATTACGGCTACAATCTTTGTGAAGTACTACAAGTACAATCTTTGTGGACTAATACAACTTCAAGCTTGATGAACCATTCCAATTACAATCTTGGTGAACTTTTAAAATTATAATGTTAGTGGGTGGAAAGGTTGGTGGTTAATTAGTTAATAATTAGGTAGGTAGATACGTAGATAAATAAGTTGTTAGATACGTGAAAAGAAAGCAGACAGACAGACATTCAGTCAGCCATGACAGATAGATAGATAAACAGACAGACAGACAGACTGTAGCCGCGTATACCGTAATTTTCTTCAGATACAGACTATATCCCACTACAAAAACAGAAAGAGGCACAGATTAACATATAAAATTAATTCTTATGAGAAACAGAAGATATTTAAAAAAGTTTGACACAGATTTTTAATTAGGCTAGCTTCGCTTGTAGATGCCAAGGATTGGTCATGTGATATCCCCAACCAATCGTAAGGCTCAGTATTGTTCTGCCGGCAGGAATGTAGCACAGACGCCATTCAGTCAGAGAAGGGAAGCGAATCCTAGCAAACGTGTTTTAGTCTAGCGCTGTGAAATCATTAGTTGAAGAGATCAACTTTAGACTTTTTCATCCATTGTGCATTCTAGGATGTTGTGTGATATTGTGTTTTCAGAATATTGTAAGTATTGACTACAAATGATTTCACTTGGTTAGTAGATCACACAGCTATGTCTACGGCAGACTTAGGTTCGAAGATTCAAATTAGAAAATGAAACCTAAAACTTTGTGGAGAGAAAATGCTCTATGAATTTGAAAACAGTAAACATGGATTCCCACATTAAAAGAAAAGAAAGCTTTTGTATAAAGCACTATACTGAAGTGCCGGCAGTATATTTGCGAGGACAGAATCTAAATACTCAACGTGGGAATACAGTAGAAACAAGGAGACAGTCTCATGAATAAATGAAGATTTAGAAAAGGTACAAAAGGACGTTTGCATTAATGAAATGGTACCAGATGTTTTACGCAAAGTGTTAAATGCTGTACATATGCCTGTATCATAGACATTGTTATTGCTGACAGACAGACAGACAGACAGACAGACAGACAGACAGACAGACAGACAGACAGACAGACAGATAGATAGACAGATAGATAGATAGATAGATAGATAGATAGATAGATAGATAGATAGATAGATAGATAGATAGATAGATAGATAGATAGATAGATAGATAGATAGATAGATAGATAGATAGATAGATAGATAGGATATACTGACAATGTTCTACTTTCCATTGTTTGTCAGCGGCTTCCTGGTTTCGTATCACTGGATCAAGCCGATCTTAAACCAGGGTTGGAAATTTAACTGGAAATATTTTTACCTGCATCGATATTGGAGGTATGTCACTTATGAAACTAGATATCTTTGCCAATGTTATTAATTTTAACATCGTATCTTCTCAACATTATGTGCGATCATACTCATAACTTTCTTTCGATCCCTGATGCCTTGTATCAGCTCTATTTTTAATTTATCCCATTCCATGTACTCATCACATGTGCCTGTTTGCCGTCCTTTTTTTTTGTAAAATACGAAGTCTTAAAAATATAATTTTACTTGTCAAGTGTTGTCCCCCTTGTGACTGTGAGGAGGGAAAGAAATCGTCTGCACCCACAGGCAGGTTTGAGGTGGTAGTCACATGACGTAAACATATTGGTACATAAAACAATGTTGGATGAGATAATTAATGATTGATGAGTCTTGTCTGCAAGATGGCCAGCAGTAGTGCTTGTTCATTATTCCATATGGAATGAAAAGGAAAATTATGATAATAATGATGAAAGTAAGGGTGGTGGTGATGATGATGGTGGTGATGATGATGATGATGGTGGTGATGATGATGAGGGTGATGATGATGATGGTGGTGATGGTAATGCTGGGAATAGTGGTGATGATGGTGGTGGTGATGATGGTGGTGGTGATGATGGTGGTGGTGATGATGGTGGTGGTGATGATGGTGGTGGTGATGGTGATGATGGTGGTGATGATGATGATGATGGTGGTGGTGATGATGATGGTGGTGATGATGATGATGGTGGTGTTGATGATGGTGGTGATGATAATGCTGATAATAGTGGTGATGATGGTGATGATCGTCATCATTAAGCAAAGTACGTTGCATTGTTTCGTTAAGCCTGTGGCCCAGTGCATCCGACTTTAACAGGCATTTCTGTAGGGTTGCCTTATTTAGCCCATGACTGTCCCCAGCCTGCCTGCAAGGCAACATGTGTATGTGTGTGTCTTTCTCTTTGTAGTGGAGATGATGATGATGGTGGTGATGGTAATTATGGTAATGATGGTATGGTGATGATCATAATATGCACAGACAGACAGCCCAAAATAGACATTCACGAAGAATAACAGTTGCAGCCTTGTGTTCTAGAGTAGCCAGCTGAAAGAATGGATGATTATAATGATTACTTTACCTATGATTATGTGTAATCATGCAGTTTTTTTTTTCACTACAATATGTATATAATCTAAATGTCCCCACTTTGCCTTAAATGGTATGGGATATAAGACTCTCGTCTTTTTAAAAATCTGGCCAGTTCTGAAATGTCTGTCTTACTTATTACTATTTGCCCATGACTCTAATCTACGACCGCTTCTATAATCTTGAAAGTGAAATATACGTGACGATAGCAGGTATCCTTGTAGAACTTCAGTTGGTATCTGAAAGAAGAAATAATAACTCACTTACAACTCGAACTGTATGTCAAGACTTGACTTGATTTGTCAGATGTTACTTGTTTATTGTAGTAGCACCGACGGCAAGGGCTTGACATGGATCAGCCAATATTACATATTAGTTGTTAGTCTGTGTAGCTACTGCGGCAGGTTGATATACCAATTCATTTGTGTTGTCAATCAACTTCTTTATCTGTCTGCTCTGACTTCTTTTATCTGGTATTCTGCATGAAGGAAAATCTTTGATAGCTTATGTGATATTGATATGGTTCTGTACCATCTCAGCTTATATCTCTCTCTATTTCTGTCAGTCTTTATACACGCCTGTAATATTTCTAATTCATAGCTTATATCTCTCTCTATTTCTGTCAGTGACAAAAGTTGCACTGCACTAGAACCATCTTTACAAACTGATACACATAATATTATTAAGTGGAGCAACGAGAATCGAATGCAAATAAATATTAGTAAAACGAAATGTATAATAATATCAACCAGACAAAAACTACAACACTCGCAGAAAACAACACTTCAGCTCTACATTGGAACATCACTCATTGAAAACGTAAGTGTACATAAAACTCTAGGTCTAACTGTTGGACCTCACATGTAAGTGCACTCACAAAGCTAACGGCACAAAAAGTTTACCAATTAGCCAAAATCAAACACTTCCTGGATGAGGGGGCAAGAAAAATGTTCTACACATCTCACATACAAACATACCTAGACTATTGTTCCACAATTTGGGATGGTTGTTCCATATCCAACACAAAAAAACTTCATTCACTTCAAAAAGGTGCAGTGCGCCTAGTTGCTGATAAACACCAAACACAATGTATAGATCTATATAACTATCATAAAATATTACTGGAAAGCGCTTCCTATTTAACAAAGCTAAATTCGCTCACAAAATCTTGTCACATAATGCTCCAACGTACATGTGGCCACTTTTAAAATTCAATGAAACACGTAGTCAGCGCTTAAACCAGTTACAGAAACCCAAGCAGAGGCTAGATTTGTACATGAAGAGCTTGGCTTACTCAGCTGCTCATCTTTGGAACAATCGTCTGTGGCGCAGACGACATACATTATTATCAAGAAATATAAAAAACCAGCGCAGTTTTCAATCGTCAAGCAAATAACTAGATACTCATGTAATTAATAAAAGAACTACTCACATGATCTGAGGTAACTCCAGAAGTCCAGTCATCTTATGAATACGTTGTTAATCTGAGACGTAAACTTAATGACGCTTGTCAATTGGCAGTTGAGTCTTCTGAAAAGGCTAAAGAGAAATCTCGGTTGTTTCAGAACCCAAATAAAAAGCTAAGACAACTTTGGCCTGAAGACGAAGCTTATGTTTTGCTGCCTAGAAAACAAAATCGCTTACTTATTGCTTAGAGTGGCTGTTATGTTTAAATATCATAACATTGGTTGTATACGATTACTTCCTGGTTTATTGTTTATATACGGTTGTCATTAGTTTCCGGAAAGGACGTCTTGACTTCTGCTCAAAATAGTGGTAGAGGGTAGCTTGTTAATCTGGAACACGAACGCGTCTCTAGCCGGCATTCCGCTTGTATCGTTTGACCAGTATGCATGGAGTGTGTCCGTTAGGACTTGATTTCAGAGTATGTCCTTCTTTTGAGGAATATGATTATTACACCTGCAAGATATATTACCATCACTGCCTTATGCATTCATTAACTGTATATTGCCAGTTTAGTCTAAGCAGAGTGTGTGGAATTCTTGTGCACGTTAGTTGACTGTGTCCATTAAACTGAGAGAATCAAAATCAAGGACAGTAGAGACATGTGCTTAGAAAAGCTTCGATTTTCCAGCTATGATATTAACTAATGTGCCTCAAGTGTCAGTAATACACAAAAGTGACTTGCTATTGGATATAAGTCAAAGGAATTGACTGTTTCCTGTGAATTTCAAGCATTTTGTCAAGAAACATGGACCAGAGAGGTGTCCGTCATATGTCAGTATGAACCACTTCTAGGCCTAACCAAAGCCTAAAGTTACGAAACATCACTGTATTCCTTGCTTGGAGAAGTCTCAAGGAGGATTTTTTTTTTGTGGCAACAGATAAGTAGATTTATCGTTACATACAGCTTGACTGTAGATAACATCTGTTGGCCTAAATTTTGACTTCACAAATTATTGTCATCATTATGTCGATGTGTTTGTAACTAGCGGGAGGCTGGTGGGACTTAATTTGTTCATTTTATACCGCGAAAGCTAGGTCAAATGAGCAAATTAAGCGTTCTGTAGAGTAGTATCTGCTTGGTTCATAGTGAGGAGCCAGTATATTGTGCTGATCGTCATACTTCATATGCTTCACTATCTGTCATTCAGGAAGAACAATGTTCATTTCCTTGCTTACCTTTACAACTTCCAGTAATATCTCTACATGGTACGGAATCATGGAAGAATGTTTCTGTTTGTTCGGATCTTTCTGCCGAGCAACAGTTTCAAATTCGTTATTTTCTCGAATCGTACCAAAATATTCTTACTGGCATACCAGGTCGAGCTTCTATCATCTCTCATTATATTAAACGTACAGATCATCGATCTATCTGCTTGAAACCCTATCATATTCCATTGCACCTTCAGGAACAGGTCGAAAAAAAAAACTGACGAAATGCTACACCTTAATATTATTTCGCCTTCAGACTCACCTTATTCATTCATGATGGTTATCATAAGAAAGACAGATAAAAGTATTAGACCATGTATTGATTTTAGGAAACTGTGGTGAAGTGGGATGTTATAAATATTTATAGGGGACTTAGTGTACTGACTGAGATCAGCTGTGAAGGTATCTATATCTAATAAGAGTAGTGTATTATATATAACCTTACTTGCTGCCACATATGTATACCTCAGTCAGAATTATTCTGGAATAGTGTGATGACTACGTTATATGTCTAGGGTATGTGTATGATGAAGTGTAAGTCATAACAACAACAGACAGAGAAACAATTTAATTTATTCCACCACACTTGACAACACTGTGACACTCACATACATATAACACTCTATGAGAATATCTTAAAGGAGTCACTGATAACTTTTCAAATAACAATATGTATTCAGTGCTGTCATGAATGTATATGTGTCCTGATTCAAATACAAAGGGAACCAGGAATCACAATCAATTTTAATTACAAGTTATATGTACAGAATTTATCAATATGAATCTTGTAGTGACATATATTTTTAATAGTATCCTATGTGTGTCAGTTGTGTAGTAGTAATATGAGGTAATACTGGTTTTGTTTTGTTCAAGCTCTGTTGGTATTTGTCATCATGACTTCAATAGTTTGTCTTTATTGGAACTAGTATTGGAGATGTTCTCAGTTCCTGATATTAAAACAATTAAATTCCCCTCTTAATGTTATTTTTACAAGGTCATTTTAAGATGGGGTACATAATGTTGAGCTCCATGGCCATACTCTCTTATCTTTCGTGATGACTGCAGTAAAGGCCTCTGCTCGATTACTTTAATGAGTTCTGGAGCCACCCCACTGGTTGATATATGGATCAAGGAGTATGCTGTCCACCTCTGGCTTCAGCAAAGCTCTGACCAGGTGCTGCTCAATAACTTTAAGACCACGGTCCCTGAAACAAGAAGGATGTACCTTCTACGTCATAACTAATTTATACTCTCTTTCTACACTGAGCCCAATACATCACAAACATTGAGTTCAGAGCATTAGGCCAACTGTCAGCTTCATCTGAAATACTTTATACCAGTATTTCCCTCCCTAATGGTTACCACGCCTCTGCAATTCCAGCATTATTTCTTTCTAGTCAATCATCTAGGTGTCAGTGTACTGTTTGGCCATTCCATGCAGTTTTACTTTCCTCCGACTCCTTCTGTTCAGGCTGGAGCATTATAGGCTTTACATCATGTTCGCTACTGAACTACACATATATACAGGCATAAATTAACAATTTACATTCAATTTTCATTAAAAGATATTGAATATTTCAAGCTTACCACAATTCATAGAATAATAAACAGTTTCGTTGACTGGCAATGAATATAGCACAACTCCGATCTGCCGATGTCCCAGGCTTTATTTTATAAAAAATATACACTGGTGCTCAACGCACTGCTTCTTAGTAGGTTTATTACAAGATGTGGCAATGAACAGACGCTCTGAATCGAGTATATTCGCAGCTCTACCCAATGAAACCATGTCTACACATCTTTTCAAAAAAGTACTCCTTTTTCACGTTTCCCCTGACAACACAAGATAGTATTTATAGCCCGACCAATCGTGTTTAGTTTTATATTTGTTGCGCTCCAATCAATTTGGAGTTAACATGGTAGGCTATTTCCGTAACGTAAGGTTTTTTCAAACACGTTATAAAAAAATTTTATGAGCAGAAATGATTTCATGCTGTCAGGCACCCCCACTATTTTATTTTGGTTATAATTTGGTAGTTCCTAGACTATTTGCGTAACGTTTTACATATTCTTTGTCAGCAAGCCCTAAGGAACCCAAATATACAAATTTAAAAGAGCTAAGTGGCTGCGTTCAAAATATGCAATTTCTTCTACCTCCTGTTTCGAAGATGTGCTGTCTGGGTACTGTAATGTTTTCAAACGTAAACCCATCTAATGTCATCTTTTCTAATAAGCGTTTTCCAGGTTTTTTTTTAAACCTAACTCTGGGAAGGTTAGTGTTTTTATCACTGTCCGTCTGAAAAAAAAGTTAGTGCATGTGGCCTTACACGCGTGATGGCAGCAATTGTGTATCGCGCGATGCGTGTTTAGTGTTGCATGTGTCCTTGCTTTCATTCGCCCCTCTCTCTCTCCTGCTTTATCTGTCTTTTTAGTTACGCCGTGTATAAAATGGAATGAATGAGATATTAAATTTAGGTCATTGATCAGCGTGCGTATCTCAAGTTTAGTACACGTTTCATTGAAGAAAGCGGGTAATAATATAGTAGGCTTTTACTATCAACGTGAAAGCGTTACAATTTGCAGACGAAGCAGAAAACAAGGGGGATTTCGAGTACAGTCATTGTGACAGCACTGTTATTTTACCATTGCTCTTTTCTTTATTAAATGTATTTGTTAGGCTTCATATTTACCTGATAATTTATATAAGTGGATTAGAATATTCCACGACAGAAACTCAATAGCATAACTGAGTCTAATGCAGAACCAATGCCAGATCTGGAAGAATTATTATCAAAACTGTCAAAAGCTAACTATTTTTGCAAATTTGGCTTATCCAAAGGATACTGTCAGGTTCCCCTCAATGATAGAGCTAAACTTCTCACGCTTTTTCTACCCCTTAAGGTCTTTTTCACTGGAAATTCGTGTGTTTTGGCTTTATGAATACTCCAAATATTTTAGTTCGCATGATGAGTAAAATCTTCTCTCACAGATCTGACATCATCACCCACGTAGATTATATCTGTTTGCTTAGCAACTCATAGGACAAACACATCTCTGGTCTCAGATTTCTGCTCGAAACCCCTCGTTTTCACAAGCTTAATCCAAAACCTTCAAAGATTTAAATGGCATTCAATGAAATCTCATTCTTGGGTCCCAAAGTTGACCATGGTTTCCTTAGACGGAAGGTCATACTGTATCTAAGATTCTTAATTTATCTATTCCAAGAACAAAAAAGCAGGTTCGCAATCTTCTTGGTCTTGTGAATTTATATAACAAGTTTATGCTAAATATCTCTTCGATTACTTCCGTTTTGTCCACGTTGTTGACAAAGGGTTCTCTCAATAAGGTTCGCTGGACTCAGTGATGCAACACTGCCTTGAAGTGCATTATGAAATATTTTTCATCCGATCCAATTTTTAAGATGCTTGATTCAAAGTTGCCATTTGTCCTCAGAACGGACGCATCTCCGGAAGGCTTTGGTGGCTCTCTAATGCAAGAGGTTGATGGAATTCTTCCTCTTGTTCTCTATGTCTCCAGAAAACTGACAAAGACAGAAAGCAAGTACCAAATTATCGAGCGCGATCTCCTGGCAATCATGTGGTCGGTGTCTAAACTACAAAGGTACCTTCTGGGCTAACGTTTCACTATTGAAACTGACCAGAATGCGTTATCGTTCCTGCAAAAATCCGACCAACGAAACTCACGTGTGGCCAGGTACGCCATCATTCTGCAGCATTTTGACTATACCATACGCTCCGTTAAAGGTGACAGCAACGATTTGGTAGATGCCTCATCTCGCTGTACGCAGCCTGAACTTTCTGCGGCTTAATCAGGGGACTATGCACCGGCTTGACTGCTGGCAAGACTATACTGATTTTTTTAAATATCTCACACCTGGGTCAAGAACAGATAAACTGTGACTCCTTCAATCTACAGAGGTAAAAAGACTGTTAACCAAACAGGTGATGCAAATATGGCTAACTTTGTAAATGTAGACAACTCTTGTTGTACACATTCCACCCTGCTCATGAACTTTGGTAGCTACATATGATAAATTGCCAGAACTGCTTCAGATCATATGAATATTTTAACTCTTCACAACAATGGCGTACACTCAGCTTCCATGGGAACATTGGACAACGTTCAGCTCTCATTGGAAGTTTTAACCATTCATTAACATGGAGACTTGGCAAGCTCAGCCACTACCTTTGGTTGACAGTGGGAACAATGCATTTGTTGTGATTTATCTTGCATTTTATTGGATGAACTGCCTGTTTTATGGTGACAATTATTCTAACACTTGCAACTCATGATTCAATTTCGATGGAGGGATGTTGGGTGACTTACACATTTATTCGTACCATTTGCAGGACTATATCACACTGGTGATGGAAATAAACTGTTTATTTTATCTTACTTAGGATATCATTGAGAACATTACTAGTTAACTCATGAACACTTACACTTTAATACAACAAGAATAGATAATCTCACACTACATAGTTAAATTAATTCACGTGTGACATATGCTTACTTCCCTTTAAATAGGTGTTCGGCTTTTGCTTGCTCATTTAATGCATCACTTCAACATCATTCACGTTCAAATAACTCGCAATTTTCGTAAATTATTTCAACAAATCCTCATAAATTTTACTGTTTTGCCATGTTTTCATGACATTTCTGTTGATTATTGATGATACTTGACTTGGACTTGACTTTAACTTCATGTTTTGATACTGGTGCTTAGTTGGCCGCCTTTCTACTTGAGAAAACTTTCAGTTTTCTCGGGGTGGGGGGGGGGAATAGTGTTACACCATATTTCGCACACAGTCTATAGAAAGGCATAGCTGTGCGCGAATGAGGATGCACGATAACACACTGATTGTGAAAGCGCACCATTTATTTTAGTTGTGATGTAAGTCAAAATGCATTATGACGTAGGCGCCGTCTGTTTCTGAAAGCTAACGGCCAACGTTCGTTCTTTTTTGGCTAGTGTCCGTCGAGGTGGAAGGTCGCATTATTATGCGCTCCTGATTTATATGTTATATTCCACAAGTTATTCGAGGATTTTTAAGACGAATGTGTTTTTGATACATGACAGTGAAGTAAAGCATTTGACAGAGAAGTATTTGAAGAAATTAATATTAATGCCGTCGAGATTTACGACGATGTAGACATAATAGTATTCATGGACTCTGATCATTATTAAACGGCTAGTTTGCCTTTCATTTATGCCTAAGGACGGACCACGGACTGTGTATGAATATGAAACCACCTAATATAATTATAGTGATTGAAGATGTAGAGCAATGTACCTTGTGAGTACCGTAATAAAGAAGATTGAATGTATAACTGCCAGGATTACATTCTTCAACTTTATGTTACGTGTTGGGCTTGTTACATTTTGCATTCTACGCATTGAACAATGTATAATTGAACTCAAAGCAACATTTAAGAACATAAAATAATCTAGTGGCCAAACAACAACACGTAAAAGGAACACTTAAGAACGCTCACTGCCAGTACGCTTTTTGTTATCAACATCCGGTGTAGTAAAGTTTCCGTTATATGAAGAATATAAATGAGGCGACATGACTATTTGCACGAAAAGGTTGTGCAAAAAAAGTACTCTAATTCACTTATGTGACACATGTTTTCTTTTCAGACTTACTCCGCCCTACATAATAACCGTCGTCTTGATTCAAGGTCTGCAGGGTTTTATGGTGTCTGGCGCCACAGCACCTTCGTTACAACCTTTTGACAAACTGAACTGCGAGGAGAAGTGGTGGCTCAACCTACTTTACATCAATAATTTATTTAGAAACGTGATAGAGGACATGGTAAGTTTCGTGAGAGTGACACTGTTCTTATTAGTTTGTGCTGATGTATGCCAAATAATGTCTTTTAATTACGAAATACTCTTTTAGTTAACTAATGCCCAGTCATTAGTCTTCAAGTTATACCTACTAATGCAACAACAACGCAACAATAAAACTGTGATTTCCAGACATATTTATAATGCAACATGAGCAGTAGTGAAATCTCATGATAAGGAAAATGATCCTAGAAAAGAAGAACCTTTATATGCAAAGTGTCTAGAGGAAAATAATATAGAACATTACCTTCTAATATGAAGGAGTATAAACAACAGAGGAAACCAATGTTAGATTATTTTTGGGCATATGATTCAATAACAACTGTAGAAAAAATGTGTTGAGAATAGATAGACCTAGAGAATTGCACAATACAGTAAAACATTATGTAACAAGAACACAAATTAATATAATTAAGTGATAGTGCGATGGGAAAGTGAGACTCGGGTGGGGTCTCGTCATGCATGTATTTGGTGACAAATGATTGGTTGATTGGGAGGCGTCCAGGATATTCTGGGATTTCTCCCAACCTTCTGACACATTGAGACAAGCTGAAGCCTTGCAATAGCAATGCAGGAGGTCAAGTCTCTGAGGCAAGATTCTTAAAAAACGAGCTGCTTTCTGACTAAATATTAATACTGGCACGATTCTTGGAAAATCACTTCAAGAAAGGCTTCTTCATCTTTCAAATAATTATAATAATATTATCCGCATGTCTTCCCTTGACTTAAGGCAAGTACATAAAACATCATGTCTATCTAAGACGGAGAATATTGGGATCTACCTCAAGCATCATTGCTGAATAGCAACAGATCACCGCGACAAAATGCGTCATACCGTTCAAACATCGTGCGGTGGTACGCAAATAATCAAACATACAATTAACTTAGATACACTCAAAAGTGCGTATATATTAGACTCACGTGTGAGGATCTCAAACATTTAACTCCCCCGCGAAAATATAACTTAGCAGTTTACATCGACCCCCCGATAAAAAAAAGCGAAGTTTTTTTTCGAATAAAAACAGTGAGGTCAATCAAGTTCCTTTAAGCTAAACAACAGATAACCATCATTAATATATGATGATATAAAAGGATCCCGTTACACGCCCATTGAGGCATATTGAGAATATGGTGTTAGGCCCATATTTACTTGACCATCGGCACACTAGGGGTGATGTGGTCAGCATCACGCCGGCCGCCTTAACCTTCCCAGAAGTTGCTCTGGTACCCAGTTGGGGCTGGGTCGACCCTGGAGCAGTTTGCGGCCTTAAAAAATTCCACCTCATCTGGGGATCGAACCATAGACCACTGAGCTAGGAAGCCAGTGCACTAACCACTATGCTACCGCGGCTATCAAAGAAAATAATAATAGTTGGATGGAGACGTGGAAGGAGAATCAAACACCAAATGCAAACAAAAGTTGAAAAGTAAAGAGACATAGATCAACTATGGACTAAAAATAAAACAATAAGTGGTAAGTGAAATGAACAAATGAAATGACATGACATGGAGAATGATCATAAAAGGTGAAACAATTGCAATAAATCAACCAAGATGATAAAACATGTCAATATATTTAAATAAAATGAGATGTGTATCGTTCGTGTAACGTAAGTGAGGAAAACAAAATGCAACAAAAATCAATTCTCAAAAATAAAACAGAAGAAGAGAGCAACACAGTCCAAAGGAGTGTGAAGAAAATAAATCCTATGTAAACTATTTAAACTAACAAGTGCTAAGTATGGTATCATTAAATAACTACTCGCACCAATCAGGCGCTAATGTGCGCTAACACATAAAAAAGGTGCTGTGAATGCGCAGCGAAATGTGTGACTAAGTAATGAAAACATGTCATGTGAATCATTGAAAATTAGGATAAAGAACTAAGAAAAAAATGTCCTAATGTTCTAAATGAGCACTCAATGTCATTACTCCTTCACGCGCGAGAAAGTCAAGGCGAATAGTTTTATACTTGTGATATAATAATGTGCTAAGAAGTCAATCACTGCGAATAAGTCAGCATTGAGCAGAAAATATACCGAGTAAATAGCAAAATATTGTCGCAAAATCTAGTCAGCTAATGTTGCTGAAATAAAGTCACTCCTTGGCGAATAGAAACGTTGCAAAATCCATAAGCGAGTTAATCAAATGCAATGTTGTAACATCGAACACTTCAAGTAGAACCAAATGAAGATGTCGCATATCGGCGGTACGTGTCACTGAGTGTAGTGGTTCAGCAGCTCGGTAGATTCTTGTGGACATCGTGACAAAAGATCCGCCACTACGTTGTCTGAACCCCGGATGGCTTGGACCATAAAATGAAACGGTTGTAAAGCAATCGCATAACGTGTAGATTTAGAGCTCTTCAAGTCTTTACTCTGTAGTGCAGTAAGCGTCCGCTGATCAGTCTCAACGATGAAATGGGCTCCAAGCAAAAATCTTTGAAGTTTGAGTATGGACCAGACCATGGCTAACAACTCACGGTCGATCACCGAGTAGCGTTGTTCCGCTGCAGTCAACTTTCGGGAGACGTATAGTACTGGGTGTAGAGTTCCGGAATAGTTCTGCATCAGCGAAGCTTCGCTTCCCACCGACGAGGCGTCACTGCGAAGAATGAAAGGAACATTCTTGTTTGGTAAACGTAAATTAGGAGCAGAGGAAAATAACATCTTAATTTTATCTAAAGTGGCCTGGCACTCATGTAAACACTGCACTATGTTAGGCGAACCTTTCTTCAACAGACTAGAAAGAGACGCAGTGATGGAAGATAAGTTAGATGTGAATCGTCCATAGAATTGTATTAAACCAAGAAGGCTACGAACCTGTTTTTTAATTTTAGGAGGAGTGATATTTAAGATTTTCTAAGTGTTATGATCGTCAGTCTGTAAGAGACCATGGCCAACACGATGGTCCAAAAAAGAGATTTTACTTAAACCAATGTGGGCTTTAGACGGTTTAGCCGTCAAGTTGTGAGAACGAAGTGTGGATAAAAGTGAACAGAGACCGCTAAAGTGATTGTCCCAAGAGTCACTAAAAAGGCAAATGTCATCAAGAAATGCAATAACATCTGAACGATTAGAAACAATACGACGCATCATGCGTACAAAAGTAGCAGGAGCGTTAACGAGACCAAAAGACATGAAGTTCCATTGGAAAAGACCTCGAGGTGTAGAAAAAGCAGTAAGAGGTTTGGCCCGTTCAGTAAGACGAACTTGCTAATATCCTTTTGATAAGTCGAGCTTAGTGAAGACAATAGAGTTGGATAACTTAATAAGCAAATCGTCCAACAAAGGCATTGGTTCAGCGTCAAAATTTGTGACCTGATTTAATTTGCGATAATCGACTCAAAGACGAATGTTATTGTCCTTTTTCCTAACAATAACTATTGAAGAAGCATAGGCTGAAGTAGATGGTTCGATTATGTTCAGTCGCAGCATTTCGTCCAATTCTTTTTCCACTTGAGTTTGAAAGTGGAGTGGGATGGGATAAGGTCGAACTCTAATAGGTTTGTCATCGGTCAGTCTAATGTCATGTGTGATGACGGATGTCCGACCGGGAATGTCAGTAAGGACATCATGAAAATAATGTAACAAGGAAGAGACTTGATGTAGTCTATCAGTAGAGAGTTCAAGACAAATTGTAACATTTTTCCAAGTTTCCGTCGAAAGTAACGGGACTACCGGAAGAGGTAGAGGCACGTCAGAGAAAGTCGATTCCTCTTCTTGAATAACTGATAAAGAGGCATAATGATTCAGACGATATGGAGAGTCATCAGTCGCCTGAAAGACAGACTGAAGATAGTCTGGACAGGAGTGAAATTCCTTCAACATGTTAATGTCAGCAATATAGTCGAAAATGGTGAAAAACCAGTATTCTCATTTTGCACTTCCCGATAGGCGAAAAGCACAGCGGGTAAAACCTTGTCCCAATCTTGAGGATAGTCACCAGTTACCTTCCCCAGTAGCTGCTTAAGTGTACGATTTTGGCGCTCAATTAAACCATTTGACGTGGCGTGATACACTCTGCTGAGAAACCTGTCAATGTGAACCATGGCCATTACTTCAGACATAGAGTCGGATACAAACTGTGTACCATGATCTGATAAACTTTTTTTGGGAAAACCCAAACGAGAAAAATTAGCCAGAGAGCATCTGCTACATCAGCAGAAGAAATGCTCTTAAGAGGGATAGCCTCTGGCCACCGAATACACATATAAATACAAGTAAGAATGTATCGGTGTACCCTAGCAGACATGATCGGTAAAGGGCCGATAATGTCGATTGCCATCTTTTCGAATGAACGAATTGGAATGTCCGCAGCTTGGATGGGAGCTGCATGGTGCGGACCCTTGGATTTAACTTCCTGACATGTCCTGCAGGAGCGACAATAGACAGTCACATCCTTATTAACGCCCGGCCAAAAGAAAGAAGAAAGCACCCTAGATTTAGTGCGGGAGAAACCCATATGTCCTGCACACTGAGAGTCGTGGGCGTGTTGTAAGATACGAACCCTCAGGTCTTGAGGCACTAAAATTTGTGAGCGTACGGATGTAGTAGAATCACGTACCATTCGTACTAGCACCCCATTTTTAATTAAAAACCAGTGTTTACGGTTTGTCTCACCATTTGTGTCATACTGTTTAACTAACAGAACAAATTTACGTAATGATGAATCATTTTGATGGAGATCAATAAAGGACTCCCGTGACATAACAGCCTGAGGATCATCATTATTTACCTCATGATTAGTGGCTTTTGAACATGTAAAAGGTCTTGAGCTTGCGCTCTGGTCGTAACTGCATAAGCAGCATGAATATGATGCTGTTCCCAGGCAGCAATCTGTTGTGGAGTACACTCTTTAACCCCATGTATTTGCCCGACAATAAGGTCGGCGATTGGGTTTGGGAGCATGCATACGTGTATATGCCCCGTGAAAAATGGGGTGGCAATGTGGACAATGGCAGTTGGAAAAGACTCAACTGTCCCCCGAATGTCCCACATTTTACGACATTACCTGTAGCACAAGATGGGTGAACCAGGGACTGTCGGATTCCAACCGTCGTGCACCAAGAATCCTGGAGCACTGAGTTAGGAATATTGTTTAAAAACCCCTTGTGTAGTGCAAGAGAACCTGTTCCATCATGTGCAGACAAGGCTGGAAGAGTTGGGAGAGGATGGCCGCAACTCAAGGTAGTAACTGCTGCAGGCTGAAATAAAGTCGTGCACTCAGGGCACTGAGATGCACGATTAAAATCAACAGAACAAGAAGGCGCAGCATTATTAACATTATTAATGTCACTTTGATTTAAAATAACCTAAGGCTCGAGTTGAGCCGAGTTAGCATGTCAAAGAGATCTATCATTTGGAGATCTATCTCCAAATCGAGATCGATCATGACTGTTATCTCTAATGGGACCATTGTTTTGATTAGAACCCCAGTTAGAATGGTTACGAGACCTATTTTCCCTTTGACTAAAATGTCCATTACCAGAATGGAGTTGGCTTCGAGAAAAATTACCGTAAGGTTGCCAATCATCAGTATGGTTATCACGCCCACTATTCCCTGAATTGTTTTCATTAAAATGTTGTGGCACGTTAAATTGCCTCCAGTTTCTTGGAGCAGGAGAATTGCTGCAAAATTGATTCCCTTAGCAAAGTTTGAAATTCCGGTAATCTCCCCTGCCAAAGTTACGATCAGTGCTTTGCGACCTCTGTCGTAAATTATTATTGTAAGGCATTGATGATGCCACTGGCAATGCATCCCTGACATTAGAAATGCTAACAGACATGTTTGGATGTGCGTTTAAATATTGGCGACCGATTTCAACAGTAATATTTAAGTTTGTTGGCCTTCGCGCATGCAGGAAGGAGAGAAATGATGGGTTGATTAAGGACATCACCTTATTCCTGAGCATTAAGTCCATAATGGCTTCAAATGTGTTCTCTATTTTTGAGAGTTCCACCCAACGAGAAAAAGTAAGACGTATATTTGCACTGAACTCAGATAAATCCTTTCCATTTTATGGCAATATACTTTTAAAAAGGAGCCGATAACCGTCTTCATCAAGTTGGTAGTTTTTAAGTAAAATACCTCTAACAGTATCGTAGTCATTTTTGTTAGGTCCTTCCAGCATACACACAGCTGTTAATGCTTCCCTAGTGAGAAGTTCCATAGGTCGTGTACAATATTCCAATTTTTCGATCTTATGAGACTCACAAATGGCCTCGAACCTATTCAGATAGAAAAGTATATCGTCGAATGTAGGTCTAAATGGGGGTACCCTGATCTTGTAAGAACCAGAATGGTTCTTATGTGTAGTTGCTTGAGTTTCAGGAGCATTATTACCATTCATTAATTTAATCCTCTCAAGTTCTGAAGACAATAATCTATGTTCATGAAGTCTACGGTTTTTGTTTTCAGTAGCTCCTAATTGCATTTTTTGTCCTTCAGCGACAATCTGACGTTTCTTATCTTCTGCGTCAATCTGACGTTTCTTATCTTCTGCGTCCATTTGACGTTTCTTATCTTCTGCGTCCATCTAACGTTTCTGTAAGTCATGTTCCTGGGCTTTCGTATATTCAGTAGTCGCGAATACCTTTAACTCATCAGAGTTCATACCAAGCGCCCTTCTTTGCTTGATAAAATATTCCAGTGTAGACATCTTATATAATTTATTAGTAGTTAAATCACTTAGTCAAATATTACTTTAAGAAAGTAAGATTATCACATAAGTAATGTGTGATAGGTTCTAGTCCACTGAACCTATGCACAAATACATATCAATGGCAGGAATGCTAATAGTACCTTTCAATTATTAATCAAGCAATAAATTATGCATTAAAACAAAAATTAACAGAGCATATAAGACAGGTAATGTACGATGAAGATAATGAGAACAACTGACAAGAAGACGAGATACCAAAGCACAAATATAAACGTTCGCAGAATCAAAGAAAGGATAAAGAAGAAATAAAGAAAAAATATTGCAAAAATTGCAATGACACTGCGAAAAAAGAGTCGAGACAAGCAACAGTACAGGGTATAAATAGAAAAATTGTATAGAAATCAAGGATAGTGAGGTTGAGAGTGACAATCACAAACAAAGTCAATCATGAAACTAAGGCACAGAGAAAAATATCCCAATAACAACAATAAAAACAGCACGTCACGCCTAAACAACATAGTGTCACAGACAACCAAACGCAGTGGACCGAAATCCTTCGGCGAATATATGCCGGTATTTCCACTGCGGGAAATCTGCAAAAATCCCTAAAGAACGCCTGACGTGGGCCCTGGTGGGAAACTGGGATGTACTTCAACGTAGGTCTCCGCCCAACCTTCCCGCATGGCACATGGAACATCAAACATGAAGATAAACGGTGGACATAAAAAGAAAGGCTCGACAACAAACATGCAATAGTGACAAGGTGCACATACAAATAATGCCACTTATCTTTAAAAAATCCCGGTCCTCGAGAACGCAGCGTTGATAGATAACGGGTGTTGCATGGTGAGCGAAAGCTGAGAAAATAGTCCAACGTTGACCAACATAGAGGTACGGACGGCTGGATCAAGTAGAGGTCAGTAAGGTAGACGGTTAAACTGGAAGTTTCCAAAAAATGGTGTGTCGTTGATGGGGTTGACTTGAAACTTGACGTATTTCGAACCAGGACATACGAATCTGGACAAACATTTTTCCCGTAAACTGGCCGCTAACTGTTACTGGGTGTTTTGTGGGGCGTGTCGTCTATCTATGCATGTATTCTGGCTATACTGTTGTCTCGCTGTTGGGTTTACTGTCAGTGGCCGACGCATTGTTTGGTTAAGCGAATGTTTGTTTGCCGTTTTCTTTGGCTTGGTTAAAGGTGATAAGACGAACACAACTGTAACGACTGGGTCAAAAGACTGACCAATTGACAACTAATGTATACTGGATCCATTGTTGTACGTGAATAACGATACGATTTTATTACACGAAAGGACTTCGACATAATGTGCAGTTACAGTAGATCATCAATATGGTTTTCATGGCAAATACATTGGTATAGATAACAATCAACAACATGGCCGTTGATTGACAGCACTGGAACGTTACGACTTCAGGGTTGACGGCTTGATAGAATATATTGGTCTATCGAACTGACTGTTCATCTTCTTTATCTAGATATATAGGTTAATTTCAACATCCTTCCGCTCCTGATGCTAGAGAGTCGCACTAGCAGCTTGACACATTGAGACAAGCAGAAGCCCTGCCATAGCAATGTAGGAGGTCAAGTATCTGAATCGTGATACTTAAAAAACGAGCCGTTTTCTGGCTAAATATTTATACTGGCACGATTCTTGGTAAATCACTTCAAGAAAGGCTTCTTCATATTTCAAATAATTATAATAATATTTTCCGCATGTCTTCCATTGACATAAACAATACATAAAACGTACACAAAAAATCACGTCTATCTAAGACGGAGAATATTGGGATCTGCCTCAAGCATCATTGCTGAATAGCAACAGATCACCGCGACAAAATGCGTCATACCGTTCCAACATCGTGAGCGGTGGTACGCAAATAATCAAACATACAATTAACTTACATTCTATTGAGCTTTAGACCTATCGCAACTCCTTCAGCCGCTCTGAGGATTACCTGCACAGCCAACACGAATAGTATTGGAGAGATGGTAGATCCCATCGCAATTCAAACTTGTAGGTCAAAGCACTTCATCGTGTACTCTTTGGTCGAAAATCTGACAGAGAACCCTGCGAAATACAGCTTCAGCATTGCTGCAATTTCTTGTGGAACATGGCTTATTTCTAGGGCGTGCCACAGCATCTGGTGTTGAACGGATTCATAATCATTTGCTAGATCCAACCAGATTACAAGGAGATTTATTCTGCCAGACTTTGTCTTTTGAATTGCTTCCCAGATCATTGTGACATGCTCTAGACACCCTGGTGTGCCTGGGATACGTCCTTTCTGGATGGTAGTGTCAATGTGACCACTTTCAAGGAAGTAAGTGGTGAGCCTTTTAGCCATCACTGAGAAGAATATCTTCCCTTCCACGTTAAGTAGTGAGATTGGCCTGAACTGACTGTTGTCTGTGGAATGTTGTTCCTTCGGGGTGTAGACTCCATTCTCCTTTCTCCGTTCTTTACTTACAAGCTGGGTTTTTCACGCATTTTTCAGCAACCGGAGCAGTCATTTGAGCACCCCAGATCATCTCTTATACACAACATGTGGGACACCATTAGGACCTGGAGCTGACTTGCATTGAGCTTTCTTGACAATGCTTTCTACTTCTTGCATTGTTGGGGGCTTGGTGTTGAATTCAGCTCATGGCTTACCAGGCCATCTAAGGCCTACCATGCTGCTGAGCGGCTCATTTTTGCGACCACCAGAATAGGTCATTCTAAGGTTTTTTTCCAGGTCTTCTTTCCTGACGATTAGCTTTCCCGACCGTGGCCGCTCAATCAGTTCTTTGGCGAATATGAAGGGATCCCTGAAGAATCTTTCACTATCCCTCCGTGTTTTCCTTCTCTTCCTGCACAACCTTTCTGCTCTACAAAGGGCATTATGTTGGCCTTTCAGGTGCTCCGAAACCTATCGTAATTCTTCTTTCTCTGTGACCACTGCTTTCTTGAACAGTTTTCGGGCATGCTTCTTCTGTTTCCTGGTCCCTTCTCTTCTGATTTGTCTTCTACGTTTTTGCGGTGGATTACTTTCCTTTGCCTCCCTGACTCCAAACACTTTGCGACAGTGAAGATATATTATGTCGCCGAAGATTTCCAGCTTCTTTCTCCACTGCTTCAGGTAGTTATCCAACTCTTTTGACAAGGCTTCGTCCAGCTGTTCCCAAAGCCCTTTTGCACAGGCGGGTGAAAACTTGATTGCATCTCTTTTCCCGTCCAAGAAGTGTGTGAGATCATCATCAGGCAGATCAACTTAAATATTCTCGGCACGTATGTTAAGTGTGCCAGCAAAATTACATATTTACTGTTTGTGAAGTTTGTTACAGTTATTAATCTTAATTCAAGTTACTTCTTTAATATAATTACTTGAACTACGATTTCCTTAATGCAGAGGTTCCCAAACGGTGTGGCGTGCCACTGTGTGCGAGAGTTTAGTTGGTACGGCGAGAAGATTGTACGTAAAACAATCAAAGATTTAGAGATTTTCAAAAAATTCATATACCAAAAACAAGTATGGATGTCGTTTTCTTTTTTATTTCATTTATTTTCTTACATGTGAATTAATACGGAAAATATATTTCTAGACGTTTTCATATTTTATCCAGTAATTTAATTTATTTTACATCAAATCAATTTTAATAATCATTAAACAAGTTTTAAATAATGTAAATTTAAAGTTTACTGCTGGGAGATGATTTGTTTTGTTTTGAGAGGCATTTATTATCATTACAAAAATTCGGTGCTGCGCGAGGAAATTTTCATTCCGAAAGTGTGGCCCAGAGAAAAATGTTTAGGAACCTCTGCTTTATTGTGTGTTATTGTTTAAATAAAAATGTTGAAAAGCTGTGTAGGCGCTATCATTTCTAACACTTACATTTATTTACACAGTGTGCAATGCCGACTTGGAGCCTGGCGGCGGATATGCATTTCTACATTCTTAGTCCGTTCATGCTTATGCCCTTTTATTAGTGAGTACTTTCTACTTGTTAGATGAGAGAGGAGGGGTATTATGAGCAAAACTGGAGGAAGAGAGAAAAAGGAAGGTGAACATATGATGAGGAATTGGAGAATAACTCAGACAGAGTAAGGAGAAATCGATGTATAATAAAACAGCTAAACAAATAAACTACCATTGTCAAATATTTTCTTGTTTCTCCTTAATGCAGTGTTTCTCAGGTGGTGTGCCGCCGCGCTTATCAATGTGTGCAGCAAAAATGTTGTAAATTTACTGCATGAAGTATATTTTAAATGTTCATGTAATGTAAAACTGATCTTACAGCATTGAATGAATTCAATAATAATTGGATCTATTAACTGTTTTGAAAAAAAAAAGATATACTTCAAAATTGTATTTACAATTAAAAGAAAATCAAACTGAGAATCCCCCCCCCCCCCCTTTTTTCACCTCCCCCCCCCCCTCCCCCCCACAAATTAGTGTTTTTAATTTAGTAAATATCACTGTAATTGTTTATTCAGGCGCGGGGTCAGATAGGTGTATGCCGCAATTTTTTTGGAAATTGAAAAGAGTGCCATGAACACGAAAAGGTTGAGACACACTGCCCTAAAGAACATAGAAAAACTACTGGTGCCCGTTCAGAAAACCTTCATCAAAGCGTTCATGAGCCCGTGCAGCCGTTGTTTCTGTAGCTCTTTGTTTTATCTGTTGAGATCGCCAACCCCATACACACCCATATGGTGGTAGCCGCTTACGTCATGCATGAGCGAGCAGTAAACCTTAACATTTCTAAGTAACTTCACAGACTCTTGAGAATTGTGTGGGAATAAAAGATAACTATAAAATTATAAAATACAAACGAATCGAAACATAAACTAAATAAATGACAATAGATTATAAATGAAGCTCACAGTTTATAGAATCTACCCAAACAAAAATCGAAACTAAATATGGCACATATTAATATGAGTACATTTCAATGAAATAAAAACAACGTTAAAAAATATGGCCAAAGGTCAATGGAAATTGTGAATAAATATTAGACAAACCTCCTCCCTGCCATCTAGGCACAGGGTGGATAGTGTGATTCGCTTGCATAGCTAGGCGGGGTTGTCGCATGGACGGTCTTGGGTTCGAGTCCAGAGTAAGCCACTCACATCTATTGTTTTTCTGTTGTCTAGTGTTCTACTTCTTTATTTCTTACGAGTGCCTGATAACATACCTTTATGTTTGTCTAATATTTATTTACTGTTTACAGGCCTCGGGTTTCACTTCCTTATATGTTATAAATGGAAATTGATTCAGTTTTGAATCTTCAAGAATAAAGTGTGAGTAAAAGAAGGAAGAAAATAACAAATCAATAGTTGAACATATTATTTTAAATGTTAAAACAAGTTAGTTACATGTTAAGTTGAGGTTTATTTTAAAATTCCACTGAGCACTAATGTTTTTCATTTTATCTCAGCCACAGATACGCAGGTATTTTAACTTGTCTTATCTTTGTGGTTGCGCAATGGACCATCGCTGTATTTATATGGCATCATCACCAGTGGCAAGTGGGATTTATCAGGTCAGTGTATTTTTCTATTTGTTTGGTTTGTCTTTTCATTGCGCGATAATTAATTTATTCACCACCCATCAGCCCCCAACGAGCATATGCCTTCCTTCAACAATTTATGCCATGTCTTCCTATCACGTGTCAAAGGTTAAAGGTCGGTCCATGTCATCTTCATCCCCTTCATGGCCGTCTCCAGTTCTCTTCTCCATAAGCTCCGTAATCTTCCACTACCTGATCTCTTACTATGTGGAGTCTAGAACAAGGACTTCGTCAATGTGTATCTTATCCATTTTTTCAGTCTTCTTCTCATCGATTGTTCCACTGATATTTGTCTGGTTCTTATCACCAGTTCCAAGTTAATGATCTTGTCATACCACCTAAATCTTCCTATTCTATACAAGTGTGATCAAGTGTTCATAGACTTTATCGCCTTGTACATTTTTCGTCATCGTGTTTATTTTATGTCTTTCCTATTTTTACTTTTTCGTCATTTTTAAAGTTATCTTTCCTAATCCCGGCTCTTACTCACCTTTGATATTTCCCAACCTGACTTTTGATTTGAAACACGCATGACCCATTAGACATTATTGTTAGCGCTGAAGGTGGCCAGCTGGGCGATAGAAAGAATTCATTTGATACTTTAATTCCCCCTGTTTCGACACAAGGAGTGTCACCATATTTGTACAATAGCATGCTCGCCCACAAAAGACTCGTAACAACCAATTCAGTGTTTGTTACCAGATGGTAGACTGTGATATCGGTTAAGAAACTTAGATGTCGTGTTCGTGGTAAGACAATGAATGAACAGATTAAAGGAAAACCACTCACGGGCCATTTGACAAGGAAACAAAAGAGGGCTAGGATATGGTGCAACAGAAGGCTTGGTGACTAAGGGCGGACAAATTCTGTAGCTAGCCGCCAATCCGAAACCACGGTTTGTCTGCAGCCGAACACCCAGCAACGGAGTTGAACATTTGACTACGATAGATCACTCACTTTTAGCGTTTGACGTTCACATAAATTGCAAGTAAGCATGTCGATGTCGAACGGCAATATGGACACCTAATTACTGGATTAGTGGGCTAAGCTACAGGACACAGTCCACGACTTTTTACATACCGGCGAACCTGAATATAATAACAAGTTAGCCAAACGTAAGTGCGGATTTTCCAAAACACGAGGAGCTTAGAGTTTCCCAAAGCACAGCTTGCTCACAGCCTGCTAAACGATTTCATTTCTATGTGTAAATACAATTCAATTGCGCCTGATGTCATGTATCATAATAGATAAATAAAAAATAGAATGATCAGCTAGGAAGAAGCCATAGTGATGTATAAGATAAAATGGAAAGTCAATTACTGATATTAGATGTGAAACTTATAGAGCCAATTATGTGTCTCTAGTACAGCAGAAGTCTGAGTCTACACATTATGTGATTTCGCGGCTAATCAGAAAGAAGCTAGCAAACCGGACGTCCAGATAGCAGAATTCAACATAAGACATCATACACTTCTTAAGTTACAAGGAAAATGTCCACGCTTTCGCGTTTGTATACGTTCGTGGCGTTTTTCACCTATTTATCAAGTGCTCACAATTTGATTCGCATTATATATATATATATATATATATATATATATATATATATATATATATATATATATATATATCGATCGGTATATGTATATATAAAGTTCACGTCACCCAGCAGTTTACCCCCTGGTCAAGTTAAACCACGCACAATGTGGATTTTCCTATACGGTATATCAAGTTCAACTCACTCAGAAGCGTTTTTCCTGAATCAAGATTACATACTCACAAATTTATGAGTCTATATATCAAGATCACTTAGTCACAAGCTGATTCGCTCTTTTTGACTTTTGATGTAGATTTGCAACAGATTTCATAATTTCACTATCTATTGTTGGTTTTTGTTCCGTCTTTATTATCTTTGTTAAGTCATGTTTTTGAGTGGGAGTTAAGTGTTTGGGATTTTTATGTACGGGTCTGATTTTTTTTATAGACACGCTTGTAAGCACGTTTAAAGTTATGAGATGATTTTTTTATTTTGGTGCTTGAACATAGCTCAACTGAGTATGTGTTAGTTTTTTTTAAACATAAAGAAAATGTTCAAATGATCTGAGTAGTTGGGGGAGAGATACGGGTGAGATGAGCTCACATCTCAAGCTGTTAGTTCGCGCTTGAGTGAAGATGTACTGAGTTGTATTGAGAAACAATAATCTCGGTCATTAGGTATCTGGCAGAGCTTCGAGACGGTTTTTTAAATTCTCGCTAGTGTGTCCAGAGTGTTTTTTGAAGGGAGGAGTTTCAATATATTATTAATGCCATGGATTATATCGGCTATTACCATTTATAATAAATTGCTGTTAATGCAACCAATTTCTGACGGATTATATATTATTACCATGTATGATGAGTTGCTGGTGATGCACTCAACTTTCTGACGGATTAGATATTATTACCATTTATGATGAGTTGATGGGGATGCACTCAGCTTTCTGACAGATTGTATGCTTTGTCGATTTATGATGAGTTGCTGGTGTTGCACTCAATTTATCTATGGATTATACCTACTATCATACCTTATGATTTGCTGTGATCTGTTGTCCATGATGTCAACGTTACTGTCGTAAATAAACTGTGTATAAGTTGAAAACTAATTCGTCTTACCCGTTTCTCTGTTTCCTGGTCTAACGTAACTGTTGTGTGGGTTTACATCAGATGTTTACAAACCTAAAGAACTCATGACATTCGCTCACATGTTAAACACTGTCGGCCACTGCTAGTAAGCCCGACATTGCTGACGTCAACATTGTCAGCTGTGAGAGACAGTAGCACTATTTCTGTCATACAACCCCCATACATACACCAACAGAAGTGGCAGCCAAAAGAGTCATGCAACAGAAGTGATGGCCTGTGTGGCCTGTAATAGAAGGGATGACCCAAAACAACAGTAACAGTCTTATTATTGAGATATTCTTGATCAAGTGTGGAAAAGGTGGCGAGTTTAATATTTTGGTTTTTTTTTCTTGCGGGAAAGGATTCGGTTAAATTTGTTTCTTTAGGGAGTGACATTGTCTGTTGTGTAGCGAGGTACAGGCACAGAGAGTTGACCATATTTGCTGCATCACTCAATTTGCGCATTTTGAGTCTATTAGCGGTGAATGTCTTGTCTGTATACATAGTGTCGTATTGATACCAGTAATTTTTTTCATTTTGTTTAATTGTTGTATTCTATAGTTTTTTTCTTCTTGCTATTTTGTACATTCATTAGACTGACAATATCCTTGTTATCGTTAGTTAACCGTTACGGTTTGTATATAATCATCTATTTATATCTCACTTTATCTGTCATTAATCGCCCACCGTGTTGCTCCTGTTTGTCGAGCGATTTCGTCTCTCAACATCATCGATATTGTAAATTGTATTTGCATTGCTAGTTTGCTTTGTTTAATCAAGTGTCTTTTTATTGAGGACTGCCAATTTTTGAGCTTTTGTCAATTTGATGTTAAATATTTTGACTGCAAGCTATAAACACCTTGAAAAATTATTTTTGGCTTTTTAGTGCATTAAAAGCGTGTGTTTAAAATATTCTTTTTTATTTTTTATTTCTGATTTTCACCTGATTGTTTCATCAGGCATAATGAGTTTTGCAGCTTACTGATCTCCTGTTATATATATATATATATATATATATATATATATATATATATATAGATATATATATATATATATATATATATATATATATATATATATATATATATACCTCTGCATCTCTTGCTCTGGGCTCCAGAACAAGGACTGCCTTGTAATACTATCAACAGGTTTCCTCAGTGTGTGTCCTATCCATCGCGATCGTCTTCTATTCATCTTTTGTTCTACTGGCACTTATCGTGTTCTTGTCATCATTTCTACATTGGTGATCTTGTCATACCACTTCAATCCTTCACTTGTGTATTACTGGGATCGGAAAGTGGAACAAAAACTACTAACACTATAACTTACCACGAGTACTAAAGAGAATTTAGCATGGAGCCAGTTACCCAATCCTGTATAAATGTTAAACCAAAAAATAAAAACTTCGGCAGGCCATGATAATGTATGTCATTGTTTATTTTTCAGTACCCCAGATGACTGGTGGCGATACTACTATTTTCCATCATACACGAGAATCGCCCCTTTTGCTCTGGGGATTCTGGCCGGATACTTCTTGTCCGTAAATGGAGGATGTATCAAGATGAGATCTGTGAGTGATGAGTGTCGTAGATTTCTGATAGGGGAATTAAGACTTGGGTTGGTCCCTTCTGGATAGATTTGAATAAGTGATAGTCACAGTGAGAGATAGTAATAGCAATAGATTTCCATGAGTGATATGGTAGACTGTGATAGAGGCTGTCTCTGAAATCGAGAAATCTTCTCTCTTCCACCTATCTTCTACGACAGATTTAGAGGAGTCAGACAGTCTAAACACATATATATTACATATATTGTTCTATCCACTCACGTGCACGCACATACAAGACGACAGTTAGACGTACAGACGTGGGAAACCTATAACAAATGGTTTAAATGGATATTTCTAGAACGAGCTGACCCGACACACTGATTAAGTTCAAGGGAATTTTTAATTATCAGAAAAATTCCATCACAACACATAAAATTACATCAAAGCATGTACAAATAGTCATAAAAATCAAGGAATTGCTACATGAAATGATAGACCCACAGTTATGATCTTCCCTCGATGTTTAGCCCACAGTCCCGTTAGGAGAAAGATGATCGCACAAAGAGTCACAGATACATATGATTTGGGTCTAATATTTTCTCTTTTGAAGGTATGGACAGACTTGATATCTCTGGTCTATTCTAAGGGAAATAAGGTTAGCAATACTTGCATAAAGAAAGTTAAAACAGCAAAAATGGGTGCCAAATTACAACAATAAAGAAATCACTCAGTCCTGCATTCACTCTATTCATTCAGCCGTGATCACGTGCATGTTTTCATACTCACAGCTTTGATAGCCACTACTGGAAACACAATTTTTAGGACATTCACATACAGAATCGTCAATGGCAGTCTTTGACCAAGAAATACCCAGTTCCAAAAAGACGGGTTGATTTCTCTGATTCAGGGAACGATTCCTTGGGTGTTCTTATTTTTCGGATGTCTGTTTAGGTCACATTAAAATTGTCCAGGCACGAACATTAACAACGAGCACAGTGTCAATAGCTTAGAAATGAGGAATGTCAGATCGGTGTCTTTTTTTCTAGTTAGGACTTTATTTGGTCACCACACCACTAGTCAAAACTCCGTCGGAATGTTACTGACGTTAATATGTTACTTGCCACACAGGCTAAAAATGTACTTGAGTTGTTTCTCAGGAAGAATTAAATATGGTGCGATAGGCCTGTTACTTCATTTAACCTTTAGAGTACTTGTAAAGATTATGTACCAAGGCTTTTAAGGAAAATGTTTTAGTTCTTCACAGATATCACTCATCAGTTCATAACGCTGGCAAAGTTTGGGTTAACTCCAGTATTTACTGAATAAAGGAAAAAACACATATAAAATAATTATACATACTTGGTACTCGTTATAACTTACATTTTTAAACTGCAAGCGTACAGCTTGACTTATCATTTAAAACTTCCCGTAAAATAGGTTATATACATAAAATCAATCATCATGAATTAGGAATACATACGTATCCCGTCAATACTCACTGATGTAGCATTTCAGTTATAAGTTAATTTTAAAATATATTCTCGTCTGATTATTTAGCAGTTAAATTTAATTCCTTATAGCTACCTGGTTTTAAGCTAGAAATTATACTTTATTCTGCTTTCCACTGAAACACGTCACTAGAAAATAATACAGACTATATTTTTTAAGCCCTCTGCACAAAATCTAACTAGTGAAATAAGCGATTTAATACTTTAAACACTTCACAAAATTACTAGATATCTAATATATAATATTTACCTTCGCACAGAACTACAGATTAATACCACGAACTAGAATCATTCAATATAATAGTAGTCTAGAACTCGGCAAAATGTTGCCCAGAAACTAAAGACTTTTCAATACACAAGATATTTCTTCTAGACTGGCGATCTGTCTACTGCAGATTTAGGAGTAAGAATGAAAATCTAGTTTCAAACTCTGGTTAATATCTATGAAACGGACAAAGATGAGCGCTATTTCCTAAACCACGCAATAGCCTCCCCTTTCCTTAACACCTACGTACCTTAGACGCTAGCTCATAACTGCCAAAACGTGCATCTTCACACCTTACGCCAAAAACTGGCCGTGGAGCGTGAGTGTCATGGAAAAACACAGACTATATGTCTCCTCATCATGTCTGACAGAGTGAATTCTCACACGTTTATGTCGAGAATCTAGCCCAAGAGCGCTGTGTCATGAGAGAAGTATAGACACCTATCTGCTTTCTGTGTCTGACCAGACCGTATTCTAACACTATACGCTCGAGCAGGGACTGACACGTTATGTAATAAGGTTTCTAGTCAGTATGAGAAAGAAAAACGGTAAAGTTAGAATGGGAAAGAAAATATTTTTCGCAAACGAACGAATGCGAAAAATACAGGAAAAAGGATAAAAGAGCGATTAAAAAATAGAGGACACGGGTAGAAAAAAGAAGAGAATATAAAAATTTTATTGATCATAAAACTCTCTGTGACAATGAGTGATTTTATGTTTTGGTAAACACGAAGTTAACATATAAAGGTAAAACATAACATTAAATCCAGTTTCCTTAATATTTGTTCTGATCTGGGCATTATTTTTGTTTTCTAAGAATTGAAAGACTGCTTACTTTCTTACTTAGTCGTACTTCTTCTACCGTGAGGTGTAGAGGTTTGTAAGAGAGAGCGCCATACTATTCTATCGGCTGTCTTTCTTCTGGCTTGGTTCCATTCTAGTCTTCGGTCCTTCAAAGATTGTCTAATGTTGTCCTCCCAGTGGACTTTGTATCGTCCAGGAGGTCTGGATCGCTGGCTCTTAGTTGTCCATGCTTGACGTGGTACACGATCTTCTCCCATTCTGCAGACATGGCCAAACCATCTCAGTTGGGACTGTTCTACTTGGGTCTGCAGGGGGTGGGATTTTTTCACCATGGTTTCAAGAATTAAAAGAACGAATAATAAACATTAGGTTACCAATAAAAATCGTGAATTATTGATACGACATTTGTAGGGAGAGAACATAAATTATCATAATTACCACTGGAGAGGGGGCGATCAGCCATGGGCGATATCCAGAAGGGAGGTGCCATTGGACACTAATTTGATATTACTTACAGGTAACAATATACTTGAGTGTGTTTCTTTATTGTTTTGGCGGTTCAGTGTGCTAAAGGTAGGGTTCACCCAGGGTATCAAGTACTTTAAATACGCTCCTGAGACTGTAATTAGAAAAATAAAAAAACTATTGAACCATGTAAAAAAATAAAACCTACCAGACACGATACTTCAACCATTAGTATAAATATAAAAAGACAAGCGCTGAGCATAAGTGAGAAGTTTCTTGTATCTCAGCTGTTTAGTCACACATTATCGGTACTGATCTGGGCACTGATCCATTTATAAAAGTCTGTGGTTTTTCTGGTTGTTGTTTTAGTTTTTTTTCCATGTTTCAGAGCTATACAATAGGAATGTCGTGACATGGGAGTTAAAGATTCTTTTTCGTTGTGTTGATTTAATGCATTTCTCAATGCAGTTGAACGTACCATTGGCATTTTATATTCTTCTCTTGATATCACTATGGAATATGCTGCATGGATAACAACATGATCTCTTTATAACTGTGCCCTGGCTTGCGCTCTGCAGATGACTATCTTTACCCGCCTTACAATTCGTGTTTGGGGACACGCTAGACTCACAATGAAAACCGAAGCTGTAGTATATAATGCCTTCGTCACTAGTACGCTTCTATTTGGCAGCGAGACATTTAAAAAAAAAATAAAGTTTTGCCTCATTTTGGTGAGGCGCGTCCCGTTCAACCTAGTCGGTTATATTAGGGCGCATGTTCAAACATAAAAGACCCTTAGGTCTTGATACAGTCTAGGCAGCGAGACATGTACAACCTTATTTGCTAAGCAAGAAAAATGACTCGACGTATTCTATCTACGGTGCCACACCCTTGGTATTTAATGGAAAAACAAAGTGACAAATGTCGAGGTACTGACACGCGCTGGACATTTAAAGCATTTATACACTGCTTGACAGCGCAGACAATGCTGGCATGAACACGACCATCCGTCCGGAAGATGATCGCATCCGCAAAGTTATTTCCTACAGATAATAGGTAGATGGCAAAAAAACAGCTGGCCAACCGCAGATGACGTTTAAAGATGTGTGCAAGGGAGACATGAAAACACTGGGCATAAATCTAAGCAGACTGGGACGACGAACATGCTGCTCTCACTAAATGGTGATGCTCCCTACGGTGCCACGTCATATAGGCAGAGAAATGCTCTTACAACAAGCAGAAGAGAGAAAAAGCTCGTCAAAAGAAACACCATGCAAAAAAAAAAAAAAAAAAAAAAGCTGAGGGCTATCACCTCCAGGGCACATAATTCCCGTAGTCAGTAATGACTGAAAGAGGCTAATGATACCTCTATACTGTCCCACCAACCTAGTCAATATGACTGCCATGATAAATATATGTGTGAGTATATCTTTCTCCAAAAGCAATTTTTAAAAACCCCGTGACAGCAGTCTTATTTACTTGGTAATTTATGTTCTGGACACCTATGATCCACTTCACTATGTCAGTAACTGTCGATAATACTTCCTAAAACGATTCTATATTTTACCTGTTTAGCAATAAAGTCATAGTTTAGAGAAGGCGAGGGAAAATAAGATTAAAACCTAATTGACACATTTGTTGTTCGCCAGCCGCTTCTTGACTTAAGACGCTGGAACTTGATAGATACGTCAGTCGATATGCTTCCGTCAAGATGTTTTGGAGTAGAAATGAATGCTGATTTATTTAAGCAAACTCATACGAATAGTCATGTGGATATTGATATCACAACTTAAGTGTCTAGGCACCATATTTAGATGATGCAATCGTTTCCAGTCAGTCTGGTGTAAGACGGTTTTGAGAGAACGAATGTTAATCTGGCACGCATGACGTACACAAGAATTGACAACATTTAAGTATTTCCTGATTATAACAAAATTGGAGAATTAGGGCAGGTAATATGACATAATTGTTTTTCTCAAAGGTAGCAATTAGTTGCACTACCTTTTATGATCATACCAATAATTGTCATGATATTTAGGGGGTACATTTACTAAAATAAAACGCCTTACCTTGTGGTTGGCTTCAAATTAAAGAATAGACTAAATTGTCAATGCGCCCACTCAAAATATACTGGCGAGGTTGGGTTTTGCGAGGGCAACATTTTAACTTTAAAAACGGAAGTGTTCTTGAGATTCCCCACATCATTCACATCTTCGCAAGAGAGACCAGACGACAAGATAGCAGTTAGTGATAGGTTTCCCCCATAGGGCGTGAAAAGATTAAAGTAATAACTAGTTAACTTAACAGTATAAAACTACTAATAAAATTACAGTCCAAGGAAACGTTTCTCAAATGTTAAAAGTTACTTTAACAAGTAACCCTATCTCGCATCTCATAGTTGTAGGACTTACTAAGGTCACTTTGTGCATCTAAGTCTGGATATAAATACACATTGAAGAGGTAACATGTACATTTTACAATTTTATATGTGCATTTAACATGTACAAAATGTTCAGTTCTCTAAAATTATGTATAAGGTTGGCAACCTCATCATAGTAATAATTAAATAATAATAATAGCCTCTTCAGTATTAACTGACTATGGGAATGCGCCACAGAGGTGACAGCCCTCAGCTGCTTATTTTCCTGATGCTCATTTTCGACGTTTTCTCCTCTCTTGTGCTTGTTGTGTGAGCTTCTTTTCGCCCAATCTGAGGTGGCGCCGTAAATAGCATCGCCACTTGGTGCGATTGGCAGCTACATCCTCTCAAGTTGCTGGATTTATGTCCCGCGCCCTCATGACTCTCACTCATCTTTGAACCTCAGCTGTGATCGCCCTACTAATCGTTTGCTATCTGCTACTTCTTCCTAGAAGATATCTTTCGGGATGCGACCATCTTCCATGCGGCGAACATGGCCAAGCCAGCGTAGTCTGGGCTCTCTATGCAGTGTATAAATGCTTTGAAGGCCAGCACGTGACAACACCTCAACATTTGTCACTTTCCTTTTCCACGAGATGACGAGGATGTGGCGTAGACACCGTAAACCTAATCATATAAAATAACTAACTACATAAACTAACACTTCAAGAGCTGGTGACTGTTTTCTGTGGGTTTCTTCACAAGAAACCAATGGCAGAGATAGTCCCAGGCTTTATAGTTAGCAGAGAGAGGACGATGGAGACATCATGTTACATTTATAAGTCAACAGTCCTATTTCACATTTCTTATAAATATATACATATAGATAGATAGATAGATAGATAGATAGATAGATAGATAGATAGATAGATAGATAGATAGATAGATAGATAGATAGATAGATAGATAGATAGATAGATAGATAGATAGATAGATAGATAGATAGATAGATAGATAGATAGATAGATAGATAGATAGATAGATAGATAGATAGATAGATAGATAGATAGATAGATAGATAGATAGATAGATAGATCAGCTGCATGGGGGGATAAAGCTGCCGATCGCACCAAGTGGCAATGTTCCCTACGGCTCTATCTCAAACAGAAGCTGTCACAACAAGCAGAAGCTGTCACAACAAACAGAAGCTGTCACAACAAACAGAAGCTGTCACAACAAGCAGAAGCTGTCACAACCAACAGAAGCTGTCACAACAAGCAGAAGAGAAAAGAACACGCTGGTAGCAACACAGGGAAAAAAAACAGCGAAAGGCTATCACATTAAGGGCGCATACCTATAGTATGACTGAAGACGGTTATTAAAAAATAAAACAAAGACTCAAATATCGCAACTATAAAGGCGCAAGTCACATCCTCTGCTTCGCATGACTATACACGGTGCTCAGCTCGAGATCACAACACCTAATCCCTGCCTCCAGATACTTCACAATCACCGCGACTGTTCACATCTAAATGTCGCCGCGTGCGGAGCACAGGCGCTTTCGTTGATGTTAAATAAATTTATTAACTTGCAATTAATAATATTAGTTAGATTTGTATTTTAGATAAAAATTTTAGCGATGTGACTGCACTACAGACAGAGTAATTGTAACCTATTACATGACAACATGTTTGAAAGACCGTTAGCACTTAGTTACCGAAAATGTTTCGCGTCAGCAGTGGTTCTCAAACTACATAGAAAACGTACCTCACTAACTTATAAGTCGTAGCAACCAAAATAACCTTAGAACCTTCTAATGTACTAGAAATCATGCAATAATACGGTCCGCAATAATTTAATAGAATAACACATCTATCAACGCATAGAGCATCGCGTGAGAACCGTTAGCAAAATGTAAAATTATTAAAACTAAAACATTACGCTGATCACGAACCAGAAGAAGGGAAGATGCCGAGTGCAGGAAACGAGGGTCTGGAAGCAATTAGAATACCTTTTTAGACCACGATAACAGCCAAATTGTTAGAGTTAAAAACGGAAAGATTTCGACCTCTCCAAAGACAGCAACTCTTCCATATTCAGCTCTACGTCATCTGCGCCCATTTTTTTTTTCATTGCAAAGGGGAGGTTAAAAAGTGTCTATACTTGATAAGTTGTGCCTGCTTAAACAGAACATTTACAAAAACACTGAATCATTTCTCGTCAAATAACTGTAGATGTCGCTGGTACCATAGATCTCTACATCAGAAGGAAGAATGTAGAATTTTTACTGTCGGACGTTGATATAGTAGCCTGGTAAATTGTCACCAGAAAACTTGCAGTAGCCATTGACTACGGAAGAAGACAAGACAGATTGACGGTTTTGGAAACTGTATGGAACATTTTATTAGGATGAAGTAAAACAAGCAATTGTGAACAACAGAAGAGAAAGATGAAGGGAATAATTTAAACTAAATAAACAGACCTGAACAACGTTTTCCTGGATCTTTTTGAAGACACTTCGTGTAACTTGTCGTAACGTCCAATATTTATATCGCCCAAGTTTCATTTGTTATCAACAGTATCCGTAGACGTTCATGTGTTCGTCAAAGTTTTCCTTATCGTAATCAATGTTGGTAAACAGTCGTGGTTGTGAATATCAATTGTCATCTTCTTCTTCTTCCTCGTTCGTCCTGAAAAGGACGTTGGTTGCGTTGTGTCCGTTTACAGCGGTGCTGCGATATTTGCGCCTTTCGGCTGACACATCCGACTTCAGCATGGCATTTTTAGGACCGGGTTTGCCTTCCCACTTCGATCCCTACTCTCTAAGTCAGACTGCAGTTGTGCAGCCTGTTTCCAAGAGTAGTGTCTTGGTCAGCTCTGGTTCGCTCACCCTGACGCAAGCAGCCAAGCTATGAGTCGCTGACTGCATTCATCTCTCTTGCTGCGTCTAATTGTCATCTAACGAGTCAAGTCTTCACTTAAGTCTTCAGACTTGAACCTGGGTTATATATGGTTCCCCAACAGCCTCAGCAAGCTATTGTGACCAACAACATCAGGTGCTAGCCTGACATAATCAGTACTACCACAAACTCCAAAGATTAAGCAAGAAATACATAACCAAAAAAACTACAACAATGAGAGTATCTTAAAATCTATAGACAACAGAAAGATCTGCTCGTAAAGATTTCTCAGCTTGGTTCTTTGGAACATAAATACCAAAGAACATAACTTTTCATTCAAGAGAAACTTCTTCTCTAACCAACAAGACAACAAGACACACACAAACGCATCAGATGGACAAACGCTTAATTTTAATAACTCTAATAGACAGTACGATCAACAAATAACAGTTATGCAGCCACATAAATACGCTTTCCCGGATCTCGCTCAAAGCTCTCTACAAACTCACTACAACTTTGACAGTTCATAAGTTTACCCTAAACTCAAATACACTCACATGTGTAACAACTTCAGTGACATTCAACCTCAACATCATTCACCCACATAAATGTGTTAGGACAATCCAACTCGTGGTATTGAATCACCTGCTATTTAGTGGATCTCGTGTGACCTACAAAAATGTTGAGCCCGCTGAGATGAGGAAGTCCTCTGGGGTTGCAATAAAGCCCAACCACCTATCCCCAAATGCTGCAAGTGTAAAGGGCGAAAACTGAAGTCAGTGGGGTTGGAATGTATGAACAATCAGAGCCGTGTCGCTGTTGCGTGAGAAATTCTCGCAACATCGTTTTATTACAATATCTATTTTATAACGCAAGGGCAACAACTGCTTGAAATTTATAGTCACTTTTCTCGGTAAGCATTTGTCTTCTCGCGTTGGTATTGAATGCAGTTAAGTTTTGAGCTGTGGTCATTTTGCGCTGGACTGCGCATGACTGGTCTTGCTTCTTGGTCGATCGATTTCCGCCCACCAGTGGAGTGAGCGATTTGAATGGCGAGAAAGATGCCTCGCTGAAAGAGGATCTCCGCTATTTTTTGTTCTGTCAGGAATGTGAAAGTCCTCTTATGGATATTTCGTTTATTCGAGATAATACCTCTAGTGTATTTGCACATGCCGGGAGGCATAATATTTCTGTGTATTTCCTGAAGGCAAGGTAAATTGACTTTCCATTAACTCTATCGATTTTTGGTCGTGAGCGATTTCGATTCATAGCCTGTCTTCGAAAGTCGTCGTCACGAGATGTTTTCCCAGCTCACATGTCGCTGTATTGTACTGCATCGGTTGATGCATGTCCCAAGGACCATTACTTGCTACTTTGTTAAATGAACTAGGCTTGGAAAACCTTTGTTAACTAGAGGATATTTTTGAGGACATTATTTATACTTCGGCAGACGTGTCTGTCTTGCTGAAGTCAGATTAAGGAGAGTGAACTGATCTCATACATCTGGTTACCTTCTGGCTAAGATAGAAAGGGATGGAGAATTTTCCCGACTACATTACAGCCTTATAATGTATTGACATGTCTGTGAATCACCTTTATTATGATGCTGTCTACCGTCCATTGCTATACTGACATTGTTGCTGTGATAATGACTGTCTGATGTACCTACATATTCGCGTATACATTTTGTCACTGTGACGTCCACAATAAATGATACAGAAAAACGTCTAGCTGTTACAAGCATCATTGACTTTATACGTCGTGAGTTTACTGACGTCCTATGTGGATTGCCCTGTTATTTTGTATGAACATTGTTTGACTGAACACATCTGCACACTACACAAAACCAGACATGCGGATACCATCCATCATCATATGGCATCACGCATCATTTGGTGGCCATAAGCTGGTTTGATTCTGGTACCAGCAAACACGGGGTCCCTTACCCACTTCATTTTCAACAAGAATTCATCAGCATCCTTCAAGAAATTAACATTCTTCAAGACAGTCAACATCTTCAAAATTTTCAAAGTACTCGGCGTTGCCCGGTAAAAGTCAAAATTTCAACTTTTTGACGGAAACAAGAATTTGACAGTACCCGGCGTTGTTACATGTTGCCGGATAACTCGGACTGCTGTTATCTTTTACGCAAGTCAAGCAAGTTGCTGCTGTCAAGGTTCCAGTGCTGTCGTTTTTTGTGAAGGTCAAGTGCCGGTTGAAACGGGTTGTTTTCTGAAGAAGGCCAAGTACCGATTTCCATCAACTTACTTTTGGATTAGAAGGTCAAGTGCCGAAACAACTCAACATACAGTATGTCAGAAGCTCAAGTACCATCGTGTTAGCAGTGGAAGCAGTTCAGATGTGCCATCATCGTTGGAGCTTCGCTCTTTAGGACGTTGATTGACATCCGTTTTTTCTGCTGTTCTACGATTGGAAGCCTATAAGTTAAGTGGCCTGTTTGTATGTAAACTGTGCCCTTATACTTCTGCTGAGTCTTCTGTGTATCATCTCATTCTATATGTTATATGTTTATATGTTATTCGTATATTTATATGTTTATATTTCAGCGGGTTCTCGGTTGGGTGGTGTCTCCCTTAGATTATGCCACGTCATAGAGGTCGTCTATTGTGAGCGTTTTCTGTAGGGTGAGCAAATTTCCGATACTGGAATTTGCTAAGCGACTTCTGTTGCTATTTATGTTAGCTGTGATGACATGTTTTAATATTGTTTTCGTTATTATTTCGCATTCTTTAGTTTTGTTTTGATTTGTTTGTATTTGTTAGCCTACTCTTGACTACAGTTTAGTTTCATACTACATTTTTGTTTATACACTGTGGTGTCATGTATTTTGTTTAATTATATCGCAGATATCGTCACATTTTTTGTGATATTTCATTAATTTCTGCTTTATTTTTAGTTGATTTCTGCGAACGTTTTTGTATTGTTGCTGATCTTTGTTATTGTTTACATTGTTATTGTTTACATTGTTTGCATTGTTTACATTTTCAATGTTTACATTCTGCATGTGTTTACATAGTCATTGTTTACAGTTATAGTAATTAGTTAATGGGCTATGCTAATGCACTGTTACTACTACACTGATGATAAATGAATGATGAATAGTGTCGTGCACTATTGAATGAGAAGTGCACTTATGATCAAGAATTGATTGTTGATATTTCATATACAAGTTCTTTGATTGGAGACTTGTTTCCCACAGAGACTGGGATAATATAAGGTGATGTGAATATACAAGTGCTTAATTAAGACTTGTTACACTTAGGTTTGAAATAAATTAGTTAATTATTTCAGGTTTTGGACTCATATGTTAGACAACATGTCTACATTTGAGCACTTTATTGAGCAGGGTAAATTGCTTGGGAAGACTGGTGATAAGTTAGAAGAATTTGCAACTGCTCGATATGATAAAGCAATGGAAGCTGAACAAAAGAAACTGCAGATGCAGGTGGATGAAAAAAGATTCCAAATGGAAATGGAAAAACAAAAAAGGGAATCAGAAGCTGAGGAAAGAAAACTCCAGCTAGAAGCTGAAAGATTTCAAAAAGAGGCTGAGAATAAAAGACTTGAAAAAGAAGCTGAGAATAAAAGACTTGAAAAAGAAGCTGAGAATAAAAGACTTGAAAAAGAAGCTGAGAATAAAAGACTTGAGAAAGAAGCTGAAAGACTTCAAATAGAGGCTCAGGCTGAGGAGAGAAGATTACAGAGAGAGTCTGATGAGAGGAAAGAGAAAGCAAAAATGGAACATGAAGAAAAGGTCTTAGCTTTAGAGTTGGAAAAATTGAAATTGATGAACATGAGTAATGGTAATGATTCAAACAAGGGTTCATCTTCTGGTAAGGCTAATAATGATACTTTTAAGATTAAGTTGCCAACTTTTAGTCCTTCCAGTGATGACATAATGTTCTATCTGGACAGATTTGAACAAGCATGTACAGCTCATAACATAGACAAAGCAAAATATGTTTATCAGTTATCAGGGATACTGACAGGTAAAGCTCTAAGTATATTAAATATGGTGGATGAACCTGACAAGAACAATTATGAGGTTGTCAGGGCCGCTCTGTTAAAGAAATATCAGCTTAACGAAGACGGCTATCGTCTACAATTTAAAAACATGTTACCTGAAAATGGAGTTGAATTCTCCGAGTTTATTGCAAGAATACGCATTACTTTCTCACGATGGGTTGAACTATCTAAGACGGAAAAAACTTATGAAGGACTTATGGACTTAATACTTAGAGACAAAGTCATGTCGTCTGTCAATGAGTCTTTCCTTGCTTTCCTTCATGAACGTAAACCTAAAACAATAAAAGAAATGGAAGATTTCTGTTGCCAATACGTAACTGCGCACCCACACATAACCATGGGTAACTCTAAGGTGAAAGAAGGTTTACCAGTTGCTTCGGCAGCTCCGTATGGCCAAAACTTTGCTCGTAGATCCCAACAAAATTTTGATAGAAAGAGTAGCGGTAATTTCTGTCAAAATCATGGAAACCAATTTCATGGTGATTCTTCTTCGAAGAATTGGAGACAACCTGATAGTGGTCGTTACTATCACCCTAATAATTATAGGCATTTCAAAAGAGGATATGGTAATAGAGGTTATTCCTGCCGAAGACCTCAAAACCAAACAAATAGATGTTCGCATCAATGTGAACATGATAGTAATCGTGGAAACTGGAATTCGAATCATGATAACAATTACAATAGAGACAATAATAACTGCAGAGATAATAATAACTCTGATAACTTCAGAGGTAATAATAGTCGGGGTAGATCTCAACACAAAAAAAAGAGATATCAGCAGGCTAATTCTGTACAACAGGAAACTGAGGGAGCCTGTAATCATGTTGTTGATAATAAAAACTTTGACGCTGTCACTAGTTCTGCTTTTGACTTTGAGAGAGCAAACAAATGCCCCCAATGCAGTACTTTATTCGAACCGGGTACCATAACTACTTTGAGTTGTGGTCACCCACTTCCCGCTCTTCCTGCTGCTGTTGCGCATGACGGGAGGGGTTCTTTAATCCTACATAAGGGTCTTGTTAATGATACTCCGGTCTCACTACTTTTCGATTCCGGATGCACCACTATTGGTGTTAGACAATCGCTTGTAGATCCATCTTGTGCTACAGGAAGGGTTATTAAATGTGTCACATTTGGCGGCACTCTAGAAAAATATCCTACTGCTGTAATTCGCATTGCCACTCCTTTCTTTACTGGAGATGTGCATGCTTGTCTCTTACCTAATCCTATTGCGGACCTTATTATTGGTCGTATTCACGGAGTTAGGGAGTGTACCCCACAGCAGATTGCTGCTTGGGAAGATAATAACATGCAAGCTACAAATGCAGTGGTTACAAGAGCACAAGCTCTACAAACACCCGAAACTTCACTGAATAGTGATAATGGAGTTGATAGCCAAGATAGTCACTTAGTGATTACTCGTGACTCTTTCATAAAATTGCAAGAAGAAGATCCTTCTTTAAAAAAATTCTTCATTCTTGCGAAGAAAGGTGATCCGAATCAGGATACAAATAGAAAATCTTGGATTGCAATGAGAAACGGCGTACTTGTACGTATGGTACAAGATTCGACTACGTCGGCACATTCGCAAATTCTTGTTCCCAAGAGCATGAGAGTGCAAATATTGCAACATGCTCATGACTCGCAATGTGCTGGACATATGGGTTTTGCCCGTACGAAGTCGAGAGTCCTTGCGGCTTTCTTTTGGCCTTTTGTCAATAAGGACATTCGTATTTACTGCCGATCATGCAAGGTATGTCAGGAGGTCAAATCTAGAGGACCACGACATGCTGCGCCTATCCAGGCTGCTGACATTCCTATTCGGCCGTTCCAGGAAAAGGCCATAGATATTATTGGCCCTTTTAAGGTCAAGTCGGCCAGAGGACATCAGTTTATCCTTACATGTGTCGATATGTGCACACGTTGGCCAGAGGCTATTCCTCTTAAGAGCATATCTACTACAGATATCGCAGATGCTCTTTGGTTGATATTTTCTCGCTTGGGGTTCCCCAGAGAAATATTGTCAGACCATGGCACTCAACTCATATCTGACACTATGTCACAGGTAATGTCTACCTTACATATTGAACGATCTCTCAGTAGTATCTACCATCCTATGTCTAATGGGTTAGTTGAGCGTCTGAATAGAACGCTCAAGACTTTGCTTGGTAAGATAACTGAAGATCATCCTCAAGATTGGGACAGGGTTTTACCCGCGGCTCTCTTTGCCTATAGAGAAGTCCCTAATGAACACACAGGATTTTCTCCCTTCGAACTTGTCTTTGGCGCGCGTCCACGCGGCCCTATGTCTTTATTACACGATCTCATCACTGCCGATGATATTAGCGATGAAACTCAATCCTCATATGAGTATGTCATTGCTCTTAGACAAAAGATCATTGAGGCATGTAAGCTAGCAACTGCTTCATCAGAAATTGCTAAAGAGAAGGCAAGGCAGTTTGCTAACAAGAATAGATGTCTACGACAACTTTGTCCAGGTGACAAAGCATTCGTCCTACTCCCCAGTAGGGAAAATAGACTTCTTATTGCATGGAAAGGTCCGTATGCAATAGTCTCTCGGGTTTCCGATGTTGACTATGTGGTCGATATTGATGGAAAGCATAAAACTTTCCACATAAACATGCTTTCGGAATTTCACGAACGTCCGGACTATTTGCTGCCTATTTTCCAGGCAACGGATGATGCTCCTGCACCTCACGGTCATTATTCATCCCTGTCTGTCATACAGGATGAGGAAGCTACCTTCTCTGATGTCAACCTTCCCCTTCCAGTGGTTCCATTACATTCCACGGAATCTTGGAAAAACGTTTCTGTTTCTCCTAATCTTTCTGGTGACGAACATCGACGAGACTTGTCGATGTTACAAACATTTCAGGATGTTCTCACTGACATTCCTGGACACACAGATGTCATAGAACATGACATAATTCTTACCGACAATAATCCAATTAGGGTTAGGCCGTATCCTATTCCTATACACTTTCAGTCGCAGGTGGAAAAGGAATTGGATGAAATGATTCAATTAAATATAATTGAACCATCGACTTCACCATATTCTTCTTCCATGGTTATTGTCCGGAAGAAGGATAAGAACATACGAATTTGCGTTGATTATCGCAAATTGAATCAGGTCACAAAGTTCGATGCTGAACCGATGCCTTTGTTAGAAGATCTACTGATTAGACTTTCTAATTCTAGATTCTTCACTAAACTTGACTTGTCTAAAGGTTATTGGCAAGTGCCTTTAGCAGAGCATGCCAAACCTCTTACTGCTTTTTCTACACCTAGGGGTCTATTTCAATGGAATGTTATGCCTTTTGGTCTCATGAACGCCCCTGCCACTTTCGTTCGCATGATGCGTCGAATTCTGTCACATCGTTCGGATGTCATCGCATACTTAGATGACATCTGTCTCTTCAGTGATACCTGGGAAGATCACTATTTAGGGTTATATGACTTACTGTCCACTCTACGTGAGAATAATTTGACAGCAAAACCTTCTAAAGCTTTTGTTGGTTTTGGTGAAATCTCTTTCCTGGGTCATCGTGTTGGTCATGGTCTCTTGAAGACAGAAGACCACAATACTTCCAAAATACTGAACATCTCTGTTCCTAAAACGAAGAAACAAGTTAGGAGTCTCTTAGGTTTAATTCAATTTTATGGGAGATTTATTCCAAATTTATCTTCGATCATGGCACCTCTCTCAACATTGTTGAAGAAAGGTTCGCCTAATCTGGTCCGTTGGTCTGAAGAATGCCAATCTTCACTAGACCAAATCAAGAAATATATTTTCTTCTCCTCCCATCTTAAGATTACCTACTCTTGATAGGACTTTTGTTCTTCGGAGTGATGCTTCATCCACTGGGATTGGAGCAGCACTGATGCAAGAATATGCAAATACTCTGCATCCTGTTATGTACATTTCTAGAAAACTAAATGCGGCAGAGAGGAACTACTCGGTTTTAGACCGTGAGTTGTTAGCGATGGTTTGGTCAATTCTAAAACTACAAAGATTCCTCCTGGGCGCACATTTCATTCTAGAGACTGATCAGAAAGCTCTTACAGCTATTCAGACTAAGAATTTGAAGAGTTCGAGATCCACTCGATATGCTATAGCTCTTCAACCTTTTCACTTCACGGTACGAGCTATCCGTGGTGCGGATAATGTGATGGCTGACATTTTGTCTAGATGCCCACATGACTCCAACTAATACTTCTGTCCTATATTCCTATATATTACAGAGTCATAACACACCTATATTACTACAATAGATTAGCACATCTGTACTCACTTTATATGTACACACTATCGTGCTTTGTTATCATCTTCTTCTGTTCGTTTTTTAAGATGATAGAGGAGGACTGAGTGGTTAATATAAGGGCCGTTAGTTTACTAAACAGCCACAATTATTAATAATGTATTGTACCTTATGAAGCATATTAGTTATTAATTAGCATTATAATGCTTGTACTTTCTCAGAATGTCATTGATGAGCTGAGGACTTACCTTACTAGTATCAAGCATGACGAGTTCTAGATTGTGTACTTACCCTCGGAATGCCAGAGCATATGTCCTGGATCGTCATGTAGTTTAACTTTACTATGTACTTATGTCATTACATGTCAAAGAATGTACTATTTAAATTTTCCTATCAGATTTGTACATCCATTTTTAAAGACAATATTAGAGTATGCAGTTTAATGATGATTATGGTAACTTGCATACGTATATTGTGTTTACATGCTAACGTGATGTGTGTTGGTGACACCTCCCCGATCTGAATATTTTTTGAGACATATTTATTTTTCTGTTGAGGTATATCCTCACCAGACACTCTATATTTAGCCTCATGTTAGGCAATTTAATTAATTATCAGCGCATAATTCGTGCGTTTTGAGCCGCTTATCGCATGCTCTTTGATATTTAAAAAAAAAATATGTTCCACATTTTTTTTTATCGGGAGGAGGTGGTGATATGTTGCGTGAGAAATTCTCGCAACATCGTTTTATTACAATATCTATTTTATAACGCAAGGGCAACAACTGCTTGAAATTTATAGTCACTTTTCTCGGTAAGCATTTGTCTTCTCGCGTTGGTATTGAATGCAGTTAAGTTTTGAGCTGTGGTCATTTTGCGCTGGACTGCGCATGACTGGTCTTGCTTCTTGGTCGATCGATTTCCGCCCACCAGTGGAGTGAGCGATTTGAATGGCGAGAAAGATGCCTCGCTGAAAGAGGATCTCCGCTATTTTTTGTTCTGTCAGGAATGTGAAAGTCCTCTTATGGATATTTCGTTTATTCGAGATAATACCTCTAGTGTATTTGCACATGCCGGGAGGCATAATATTTCTGTGTATTTCCTGAAGGCAAGGTAAATTGACTTTCCATTAACTCTATCGATTTTTGGTCGTGAGCGATTTCGATTCATAGCCTGTCTTCGAAAGTCGTCGTCACGAGATGTTTTCCCAGCTCACATGTCGCTGTATTGTACTGCATCGGTTGATGCATGTCCCAAGGACCATTACTTGCTACTTTGTTAAATGAACTAGGCTTGGAAAACCTTTGTTAACTAGAGGATATTTTTGAGGACATTATTTATACTTCGGCAGACGTGTCTGTCTTGCTGAAGTCAGATTAAGGAGAGTGAACTGATCTCATACATCTGGTTACCTTCTGGCTAAGATAGAAAGGGATGGAGAATTTTCCCGACTACATTACAGCCTTATAATGTATTGACATGTCTGTGAATCACCTTTATTATGATGCTGTCTACCGTCCATTGCTATACTGACATTGTTGCTGTGATAATGACTGTCTGATGTACCTACATATTCGCGTATACATTTTGTCACTGTGGCGTCCACAATAAATGATACAGAAAAACGTCTAGCTGTTACAAGCATCATTGACTTTATACGTCGTGAGTTTACTGACGTCCTATGTGGATTGCCCTGTTATTTTGTATGAACATTGTTTGACTGAACACATCTGCACACTACACAAAACCAGACATGCGGATACCATCCATCATCATATGGCATCACGCATCAGTCGCCCATTTTTTAACATTTTTTTTCTTCTTCAGAAAACAAATTTGATCAGCATTTGACGTAAAGAAAATGCCTACAAATTCTTGAATTTGTCTTTTCCAGTGGCAGGTTCTGGTAGGTTGGATTTTCGCTACAACAACAGGCTTAACTTTGATATTTGGCAGCCATGATTGCGTAAGTGAGATTTGCACTGGTAGTATTCTCAAAATTGCCATTTCGGTCACTATATCCAGGAGTATTTGGGGAGCCTGTGTCCTCTGGATTATTGTTGCCTGCAATTCGGGATACGGAGGTACTGAGAATGAGTTTATTTTGATTGCTGTGAGTGTTAAATGAATGAAGTATTTTATGTCTAGTTTAATTTTCTCCTCTTATACGTGTGCCGGAGAACAGGTGCTTCATAAATAATCAGCAGTATATAGTTCGTATGAACGATGTGACCTCATACACACGCAAATATATCTATTCTTGATCTCTAATACAGAATTGATAATAAGAACCAGAAAAGTACCAGTGGAACAAGAGATGAGAAGAAAGCGCTTGTGATGGACACGAAACACACACCGAGGAACATGTTGATACCATTACAAGGTAGTCCTTGTTATGGAAACCGGAGGGGAAGATCGAAGAAAGCATGAAGAAGAGAGTTAGAAAAAGACCTGAAAGGTATAATAAAGACATGGAGAAACCTGGAGCGGATGGCACAGGACATGAAGATTGTGTATACGTTTGTTGAAGGCCTATGCTCCGTGGTGAGCTGAAGGTTGATGAATGTTGTTTCTTTTACCTTGACATGTAGAGGTTTGCCTGAGAGAGCGCCACGCTATCTGTGGCGAAATGGATAATTGTTGATGATAGTATCAAGTGGTTATTTGATATCAATGTATATATTAATTATATACAAAATTGCACAAGAGAATTCAGTGACTTGGGTCAATTTCCTTACTAGTCATTTTCATCATCTACAGCGTTATATTTGGCTGGGTGGGTAATAGTTTCTTGGCAAGATGCACTGGTCCTCGTGACACAATGCTGAGGCCGATAGCAGTGATGTTCCTCTGGTTCTCGAGTTACGTTCACAGTTTTTGGTGAATATGTCTCCTGGTCTAAAGACGCAAAGCTATGGCCAGGTAGAAGTGGTGGCCCACGGATCTGAATTGGTTATACACATGGTTCTAAGACACTATGCTGTGGCCATATATTCTCACGTGGTATGCTCACAGATAGAAACCTGAAACAAAACAAGCCCAGTGTATGGTACTTGCTTAAGGAATGTGCCATCTCTTCAAATGATTAACTCCTTGTCCCATGAATTGGATCGTTCTTTTTTCCATATTTTCTCTCTCTCTCTCTCTCTCTCTCTCTCTCTCTCTCTCTCTCTCTCTCTCTCTCTCTCTCTCTCTCTCCATTTTCGCTAACTTGTTCTTATTTTTGTAGCCCAGAAAATCCTTACTACAGTCACTGTTTACATTTTCACACTTCGATTCATGTCAGGTCAAGAGTACTTGACCATCCCAAAAGATTAATTGAACAGTAAACGTGATAACAACCAGATTGACTCCAGGTAAGACGAACTGGAAATACGTGCTTAGTTGCATAATCTGCCTAGACGAGCAAACTGATTAGTATTGCTCTAGCTTTAAGACAAGCAATCGGGAGTGTCTCATAAGCTATGTACTCAGACCTCCGAAATTATCTGTGATAATAAGTACAGATAATCTCAGTCTTGGGAGACATTTGAAGAAGTGAGTTTCAGAATGTGATAATAGCAAATGTGACCGATATTCGACGGAAATAACAACACTCTTTATGGAAAGTGACTGTTTGAAATTCACTAACGTTTGAGTCACGCCATAAATTCCATGAGCAAAGTTACCATACCACGCACTTTCAAATGCTACTGGCTAGCATTTGGGGTGCGAATATACTTTCACTTTGATTGTGAGTTTTGCCGGAATCACGCGGAAACTTGGAACGAAAGCTGTGATATAATGTTGCACATTTTAGACATATGACACTGCATTCTAGAATCGCCATACTAGACAGCTCGGACTGAAGCCAGGAAAGAATAGAAGTAAGGATTCTGGCCTTATAGGACAGGACAAAACACTCCTTCTGAACACTACAGCAAGGACACTTTATATTTTTCATGCATACACCGGACTCTTACAGGACCTATTCATAAGTTACAGAGGGATTCTAAGAAGAAATAATCAAGGCATCTGTATCAAGTTGGCAATACTATTCAACTGAGCAAGACGTCAATAGTCCCAATTACTGGGGTGAGTTGTTACATATTTCGTTATACTTGACATGAATTTGACATGTTTCAACTTGCTGATGGTTATACAGGTCCTTAGTCTGGCAACCTCAGCATGTAAAAATGATATATTCATGGACCACCACAGCAAAACCCCGGTTGGTTACTTCATGTGGGTTCTATTAGGGAACGAAACGTAGAGCTAACCCTAGACTCCAAGTGGAGCAGGGAGAGGATGATGATGACATGTTTATATTTACTATAATTTGTAATAAGTTGTATGTACACTTAAACATGTTCACCCAGGCACATGCCATTGCACTTGCCACTGTCCAGTCGTAATTTTTCCATTAGATTAACTAAAAAAAATGGTGATTTTTTTCATCATATCCCCTGAGTTACATTATGTACGCTCGGGGAGATTAAAACTTCAGAGAAAATAATTGGTGAGCGGGACAGGCGACTGGTTAATATCAGGACAACAAAGACTTAGCAAAGGAATTTGTTCTTCTATTTCCTATAAAGATTGTGGTACTGATCAAAGAGACCATTTGTGGTACTATTAGACGATACAAGTTGTACTACTGTTCTGTGGTTCAAAGCTTCAACCGACACTTGAAACCAACGTTCTGCGGGTTGTGAAGATACCTCCCTTGACCAGGAGAGGTTACCTCTTGAACTAAACTAGAGACGTGCTTTCGTCACAGAAACGAATTGACGGAAATAGCAGCATCAGCACTTCAACGTTTTGGCAGCAAAGTTACTGTTCTAGCAGGCCAAATACAACAGAACTATTTCTATGTTCCAAAACTGAGCTTCCTAAAGCCGACATATTTTCATTGAAGACACTTATCTTTTATTAATCACCAGCTCCTAGTTATTTACATTTGTTCAAGAGTATTTGATCATTAAATTTATTATATAATGTTTTACAAATTCATAGTTTGTTTATTTATTGCAGAGAAAAGTGTGCACGTATGAATCAATATTTTCCCTAGATAAACAAGATAATAAAGTAGCATTTTACTGTTAAATTAGTTGGGGGATTGAACGAGCTAAATAATAAATTACAGAATAATCCTTCACAAAAGACGGCGGGCAGATAAAAAGACAGAAACTAAGTTAACAATGGCTCTGTCTCATTCAGCATTGAACTTGATTTCTGAATATCTTGTGGATACTCCTTTGATGTATAAGCATCATTATCCTTCTATCTGCTTCTCTCATTCATTTATTCATTCATAACCCTCCACTCCCAAAGGAGCGTAGGCCTTCAACAAACACATACTAAGTCCTCTTGCCACGTGCCATCCTCAAGTTCTTTGTGTCCTATCCATTGCCATCGTCTTCTTCTCATCTCTTGTTCCACTGGCACGTTTCTGGTTCTTGTCATCAGTTCCACATTGGTAATTTTGTCATACCATTTTAATCCTTCTATTCTACCCAGCACCCATTTATGAAAGTCTGTAGCTTTTTGGTTGTTGTCTTTGTTGTTCTCCATGTTTCTGTGCCATAAAATAGTAATGACTTTACATTTGAGTTGAAGATTATTATTTTCGTGTTGGATCCGATTTCTTTTGATCTCCATATATTTCCCAATGCAATGAAAGTTCGTCTTGCTTTTTGTATTCTTATTTTGATATCACTGTCAGTCCCTCCAACTTTGTCTACATTGCTGCCAAGATATGTGTACGATTCAACATCTTATAGTGGTGTTTCTTCAAGTTCAGCCCTGTTATCATTACCTGCATTTATTATCATTATTTTTGTCTTTTCCCTGTGTATTTTCAGACCCAATTGCTGTGACCTCTCATCGAGTGTATTTTCAATTTGTCCTGCATCTGATTACGGTTATGGGACAGAAGAGCCAAGTCATCAGCAAATTCAGATCATCCAACTGCTTAGTCAGAGTCCATTGGATTTCATTTCTGTTGTGTGTTGTCCATGTTCTCATAACCCAGTCTATTGCTAGTAAGAAAAGAAATAAATGCAGACAAGAGGCATCCCTGTCGCACTCCTGTTCTTATCCCAAACGGTTCTGTTAGCTGTCCTTCATGAACAACTCTGCATGTCATGTCTTTAAATGTTTTCTTTATTAAATCAATGATCTTCATGAAAACTCCATAATGCTTCATCAATTTCCGAAGTGATTCTCTGTCTTCACTGTCAAATGCCTTTTCGTAGTCCACAAATCTAATGTGTAATATTGAATTCCATTCCAGACTTTGTTCAACTATTATTCTCAAAGTTGGCGACGAACTGGAACGGACTACGACTTATGGAACTTGAAACACAAGAAGTATAAATGGGAAAGAAGAGGAGCTGGTGGAAGAGATGAGGAAAGCAAAACTAGAAATCCTGGCTATTACGGAAACAAAGAAAAAGGGACAAGGAGTCGTGGATCTCCATGGCAACACGCTGCTCTACAGTGGTGTACCCACGTCTGAAAGAGCTAAAGGGGGCGTGGGTTGCATTGTGGCCAAAAACCAGAAAGATAGTATCAAGAGATGGAACTTTGTCTCGGAGCGCATTATGGTTGTAAAACTAAAAGGAGAAACCATAGTCAACCTGGTCATAGTGTATGGGCTAAATGAGGATGAGAGAGCAGAGTTCAAGGAGGAACTCTTCGAGCTGCTTCAAAGGAAAGTGGATGACTGCCTAGATGAAGTTATCATGCTCGGAGATTTCATTGCCAGAGTTGGAAATGACCATGCTAGATGGGGTGGAGTAATCGGAAGATATAAAGAAGATACTCTCAATGACAATGGCAAGCGACTCCTTAGATTCTGCAGTGAGCAGAATCTGATCATTACCAACACAAAGTTCCCCCATAAGCGCATACATGCATACACTAGGTGTGAACCAACAAAGAATGAGAAGTCAGTGATCGACTATGCCATTGTTAGGAGGTGCTCATTCAAATATGTCCGGGATGCTAGAGTCTGGAGGGGGCCTGAGATCGGAAGTGATCACTACCTGCTTACAATAAAAAGAACAACTGAAAGAGTTGCTCAGCCTAAGAACTGCCCAGCATCACGCAAGAAACCAAGTAAACGAACGGAAGAAATGAGCATTAAGACCTACAAGCTAAGAGAGCCAAAAATTAAGACCAGATATCAAGGGCTTATTGCTACAGCGGCGAGAAACACAGAAGAACAACCTAATGACTTGGAAACCCTGTGGCTTACATTCAAGGACATCACAAAGACAGCTGCTGCAGAAGCATGTGGTGAAGTCCGACTTGGGAACAAGAGAAAGAGGACACCTTGGTGGACAGAGGAAGTCAAAGAGAAAATAAGAGGGATGAAAATGGCATGGAAACAATACTTAGGAGCTAAACACACAGCAGGACAAATACAGAAATATAGAGAATATGTGATACTCAGAACAGAAGCAAAGAGCAAGGTGCTAGCAGCAAAACAGAAGTCCTGGGAAGAATTTGGAGAAAAGCTAGAAAAAGATACGCAAGAAAATTAGAAATTGTTCTATAAGACCCTAAAGAACATGAGGTAGGAAAAAAAATGCCCTCTCAAATTTATAAAGGACAAGCAAGGCAAATTGCTTACTGCCCAGAAGGAAATAATGGAAAGATGGAAAGAATTTTGCTCAGAACTCCTTGATGGTGAGCAAGGTCAAGCATCAGAAATGATAACTGTCGTAAATTTATCTGAGAGAGTTCTGACGGATATTGGTCCCTTTAGAGTGTAGAATGATAGTGAAGGCTTTGTGAGAATAAGGTTTAGGATAAATGAGGTAGTAGTTTCACAAGTGCTGGGAAGAGTAAGGACAGTCTCTTATTACGACAATATTTGTCTCTCAAAAACTACTCCTACCACCCTTCTGAACAAACAATTGTTTGTCAGTTCCAGTCACTCAGGCCCACACACCGATTTGGTGAGTCTGACGCTCAACGTACATGAATACAGACTACGATAACAAATATGGGAAATGTTGGGTTTGGGCCAGCCGACACCAATGCTAATAAAGTTTTAATACCTTTATTATCATGAAATCAAGTCACAAATAATTATCAATTTACAGTCAGAAATCATAGGTTACAAAACTACAAATAGCAAGGGGGGGGGGGGGTTTTCGAGGAGAAGTGTCCCATACACCCGTCCCGCTTGTATTTAACAAGAAGAATCCCGATCCCAAAGAGAAAGGGGGGGGAGGGTGATGATGATCAGAGATAGGCAATTTAACCCAACGGTAAATTTATTACTCTGAGACAAGGGGTTACAGTAATAAGGGGGTAGAGGAAAAGCTAGGGTTCTCAAATGTTTCCCTTTATTCAATAAATATTACGGGAGGGGGGAATGAACACCGTTAAACAATCCCGCTAGGAGAAGTCCCATACAATGAATACAGTACACTTTAACACTAGGTCGAACTACTTATAAGGGTAAAAAGATTAAATCTCCTTTCATTCAAAAAAACACGCTTGAGCTGGCCAGCACACAGTCACACACACAGACTTACCAAATTGTGAATTCTGGCACTTCGTTGGAATTTTACAACAGCAGATAATACCGTAGAACAATGGAAATTGTCTCTTTTTCTTCTGTGTCAGGCCCCAGATTTAACGAGGTGGGCTGGCAGCAAATAGTCTCAAAAATTGCCAGACGGTGAAGCGTAAAGGCTACTGTTGGTTTTAGATAAAGTTCCTAATGAATGGCACAGGCACTTGGCTAGGTGTGAGGTATGGTGTGGTTCCTAAGATTGGCACAGCTGGTGGAGATAACTTTCTTTTGCCGTAATGTCACAAACTACAAAACACTGAGGTAAGTTCTTCTTCGGGGGGTAAAATGAATATACTTGACAGACAGTGTTCAGGTAAATCTATGTTCTTCTTCACAAATAGAGCAGTGAGTAAAATATTGCTACTGGCAAAATGTTCTTCTTCCAGTTTTTTCCTTTAAAGACTTTATGAATGTGGATATTTTAAGTGTTTCTTGGGTTGCATTATTCTCAGTTAAATTCAGAGGAGCGAGACCAGCAACCGGTCGCCACAAGTTTAATCTTAAAAAAAATGTTCGCAAGTCACTGGAGTAATAGAACTGAGTCAGCAGGGCTCTGTATCTATTATATGGGTGCGTAATGGCTGCTTAATTGCGGCTTAATTGCTGCTTAATTGCTGCTTAATTGCTGGGATGCAAGGTTTGAAAGATCATTCTGGATGCAAATAGAAAGAACATGAAATGCAATGAAATCATATTAAAATCTAACGCGTGATACATTTACAGTTAGACTATTTTCTGCGCTCGCGTCTTCAATTAATAAATTCAAGAAAAGCTCCCCTCCAGTTACTAGTTAAAAGCACATCTATACAGAACTAAACTGTATTAAAGTTATAATTCCCTTAACGATGAAAAATTAATTTACGCGGTTATTGTATTAGGAAATTAACTTATAGATGTAACATTTAGTTTGTACTAGAACTTTGAGAATGGGTTTATTTAATAAGGTTAAATTTACACCACAATCCAGTGAAATAAAAATGAAATAACTAGACCACTGATCACTCGAAGCTAATGTATAAATTACCGTCTGCACAGAAAAGAATTCACTCCAATAGCCAACAATTTAGATGAAATCTAGCAGGAATCCAACTATATGCTAGTGAATCTTAGAATTCTGTTAGAACGAATGATAAAATGCAGTTTCTCAGATTCTGTATATATCTAACGGGAATGTAAGTTAAATGGGTCGTGTGAAAATTTCGCGCCTCTTCAGATCCCAGGAAGAATCGAGGTACTTTGCCGTCGTGTTAACCGCGATGCCCCCCTTGGCTTCCGATCTCCGTTCGTCTCTGGCTGCTCGCATGAGGGTGCGAAATCTCTGCCAGAAACCAACTTCGTTAGCTGAGAGTTCCCTGATTCCTCAGATCGTATACCGCTTCTACGTTGATTCTGAAGACCAGCCTGGCTTTGATGGGACCGCTCTCCCGAGAAGCTTTGGCAACTCCCACTAGGCGGTGACAGCAAGGTAAGGAAAATGAACCGCTGTTAATTGTTCTAGAAACCGGGGTGAGTCTCTGGCTACGTCCCCTTTGGGCCGGCGTTTTAAGGAAAAGATTGCTATAAATCGTTCTCAGAGATGGTCGTGGGCGTGATTTAACCTCCCATCAAAGGCCATGCGATCTCAAAAGTTCACAGAAGATATCAGTTCACATATTAATGATCCAACGTGTAAAATCCTCGTGGAAATGCTGCATGCTTAATTAGCCCAGGTGCAACGTTCTAGACTAATGAAAAGTTACAACAAATGTTCAGGGGTTGTAAAGTTATGAGAGGCCAATATTCTGTTATCATCCATCGAATCAGGGAAATTCATTTGTCATGACTAGACGTACGTCACAATAACCACTAGCACAGAAGAGGAAACAAATGGTGATGAAGATGACATAAAGATGGAAGAACTGAAGGCAGCACTGGAGAAAATCAAGATGGAGAAAGCAGCAGGGCATGATGGTATAACACCAGAAATGGTTAAGTACATGGGGGCATCAGGCGACCTATTACTCTTAAGGATCCTACAAGCAGCGTGCTGCAACAAGACCATACCAAAGGACTGAGAGATTGCCATCATAACACCAATTTTCAAAAAGGGTGACAATCGACAATGTGGAAACAATAGAAGCATATCCCTTCTCAGTGTCCCTGGTAAAAATCTACTCTAGAATCCTAGAGCAGAGACTCCGACGCCTAGCTGAGCCACAATTAGATGAGGTTCAATGCGGATTCCGAGCAAACCGAGGTACTCAAGACCTAATCTTCACATTCAGACAGCTGAGTGAAAAGGCCCTTCAGTATAAGAGTGAGATCCATCTTTGTTTCATAGATCTGGAAAAGGCATTTGACAGGGTCCCTTGGAGCAAACTTTGGGACTGTTTGGTAAGGAAGAACATTACAGCACCTCTGATTCATGCTATACAGAGCTTCTACAAGTCTTGCAGAAATTATGTGAGGACAGCAGAGTTCAGGACCACCACTGGTGTAAGACAAGGTAAAATATTGTTACCTTATTGTTTCATACTCCTCTTGGACGATGTTATCAAGTCATGTAAGGAGAGAACAAGAAAGTATTCAGTGGGGTACTGGAAGATGAGACAGGTATGTATTTCAGAGCTAGCATTTGCTGATGATGTTGCCCTGATTGCTAAATCAGAGGCACATATCCAATCCAACCTGCAAGTCTGAAGGAAGAGCTGGAGAAGAGAGGGATGGTCATAAGCAGCTCTAAAACAAAATCCATGGTGATATCACGAGAAGAAAGAAGACATAAGATTAAGCTGGGAGAATAGGTCCTGGAGCAGAACGACCACTTAAATATCTCGGAGCTATTATCGACCGTAAAGAGGGGGGGGGGTCAAAGAAAAGTTGGCCACTCGAAGAGCAGCGGCTGAGAGACTTTTTCAGGCCATAAATCGAGGATTCCTCAGCAAGAGAGAGGTTGTTAAGAAAACGAAGATGGCTGTATACCGCTCCACCTATGTCCCAGTCTTGACATTTGGATGCGAGTCATGGGCAATGACTACAACCCACAAAAGCCAGATCCAAATTTCAGAAATGAGGTATCTGAGGAAGGTGGTTGAAGTAACAAGAAGAGACATGGTCCGCAACCAGACGATACGTCAAGGCCTAAAATGCCACCCTCTGCAGACCCAAGTAGAACAGGCCCAACTAAGATGGTTTGGCCATGTCTGCAGAATGGAAGAAGATCGGCTACCACGACAAACACGGAAACAAAGAGCCAGGGATCCAGACCCCCAGGACGACCCAGAGTCCGCTGGGAGGACAACATTAGACAATCTTTGAAGGACCGAGGACTAGAATGGAACCAGGCCAGGAGGAAGACAGCCGATAGGATAGTCTGGCGCTCTCTCTTCCAAACCTCTACACCTCACGGTAGAAGGGGAACGACTAAGTAAGTAAGTAAGAAGCACCATTAGTCCCCTTTGGAGGCGATTTCAAGAAACTGGCTCAGTGGCAGACCGGCCGCGCAATGGAAGACCCAGAGTCACAACTCCTGCCAAAGACCGCTTCATACGGCTGCGTCACCTCAGGAATCGACTTGCATCTGCGTCCTCCACAGTCCAGTCAATGTCAGCAGCTCGTCGAATTTCAGATCAAACGGTCAGAAACCGGCTGCACGACTCTGGTCTTTGGGCTACAAGACCCTACAGAGGTCCTTTTCTTACGGACCGGCATCGCCAGAACCGACTGCAGTGGGTAAACCAGCATCGTCAATGGACCGTTGGGAATGACTGGAGACGGGTTTGGTTTAGTGATGAATCATTTTTTGTGCTCCATCGACACAATAGACGGAGAAGAGTTTACTGCAGAGTCCATGAGCGCTACGCCCAGAACAGCGTTGATGAGGCTCCTCCACATGGTGGGGGAGGTGTACTGATGTGGGGGGGGGGGCGATCAACTTCATGGGAAGAAGTGACCTGGTGCAAATTGAAGGACGCCTGAATGCCCAACGATACGTCGCTGAAATTCTTCGTCCTCACGTCCTTTCACTTCTGGCTGCACGAGGGTCAATTGTTCAGCAGGATAACGCTCGACCTCATGTGGCACAACTCACCATCCAGTTCCTCGCTGACAACAACGTCCAGACCATTCCGTGGCCAGCCATGTCATCAGACATGAACCCCATAGAACACTTATAAGATAAACTCGACAGACAACTCCGCCAGCAAGACGTGGCTCCAGCCAATCTCCGACAGTTGTCTCTTGCACTGCGGGAAGAGTGGGCAGCCATCCCACAACAACAGATCCAACGGCTAATCGGATCCATGTCAAGGAGATTTCGTTCTCTGATAGAGGCCAGAGGAGGCCATACACCTTACTGAAACGGAGGCCTCAGTCGCAAAGAATAAAAGTCCAAACCAAATTTAATGAAAATCATTTCATTGTTAACGTCTGAAAGTTTCTTCATGCCAAGATTGAAACATTAATTCCGTAAAATAAAATTTTGGTACAAGTTTGAAATTTGGTGTCCATTAATAATAATAAGAGTCTTCTCTTATTTGTCGATTAGTCTTGAATTCTTTCCAACTGATGTTCATGAGTTTTCTAAGACATTTGTTCTCGAATGTATTCAGCTTGTTCTCCAATGATTTTGTTATTTTCCAACTCTCACAGCCGTATGTTAACACTGAGATAACATTTGAATTAAACAGACGAAGCTTGGTATGTATATTCAATGATCGTAATTTCCAAATGTTAGATAATCTATTGAAGGCGCTAGCTGCCAAAGCAATTCTAGTATGGATTTCTCTTGTTGTGTCACCATCCTGAGTCATTTTACTGCCTAAATAATTGAAACTTTCAACTTTCTGTAGTTTTTCCCCGTTCAAGATGATATCAAAGGTCTCGTTAGAAAAGTTCATAGCTTTAGTTTTAGAGGCATTTATTTGGAGACCAATTTTAACCGAGAGATGACACAAATTATTTATTGCTTCTTGGGATTGTCTTGGTGTTGAACTTAAGAATGCTACATCATCTGCGAAATCCAGGTCCCCCAGGAATTTTCCATTTGTCCATTTTATACCCAATTGTTCATTGTGGGTATAGTTTTTTCTCATAACCCAATCAATAGCTATTCCAAAAAGTAGTGGTGACATAATACAGCCTTGTTTCACCCCTGTTTCTACTGTAAACCATTCTGTATTCCCTTTATTTGTTCTAACACAACATCTTGCATTGTCATATAGCGCTTTGATTATATTCACATATCTTGTTGGAAAACCATAGATTGTAAGTATCTTCCACAATGATGGGCGGTGTAGACTATCAAAGGCTTTTTGAAAATCGACGAAGGTGATAATAAGTGGCGATTGCCTTTCCACTGATTCTTCTATAATTGTTCTTAGTGTGAATATTTGATCAATACATGATCGTTTCGGCCTGAAACCCGCTTGTTCTTCTCTGATCTTTTCGTCAGCATGCAATTTAAGTCTTTCTAACATCATGCAACATAATAATTTTCCAGGTACTGATAATAGAGATACACCACGCCAGTTATTACAGTCTGATAGATCACCTTTCTTCGGTAACTTTACAATAATACTGTCTTTCCATTGTTGTGGTGGTTGTTCTTCTCTCCATACTTCATTTATAATATCTAAAATTCTCAAGAGGTTGTTGTCATTAACTGCTTTAATCATTTCCCCTGAAATTTCGTCAACTCCAGCAGCTTTAAAATTTTTTAATCTTTTAACGGCTTGTTTGATCTCGTCCAGCGTGAATTCATCGCAAGTTATTGGCAAAGTGGTTGTGGATGTTTCATTATTAAAATCAGGTGTTACTGTTGGTGGTGGTCTGTTTAGCACCTCCATGAAGTGCTCAGCCCATCTCTTCATTTGTTCTTTTTCTGTTGGTATTGAATTCCCTAATTTACCTTTAACAGGTGTTTCCATAGCAGTAGGCTGGTGACATAGTTGTTTTGTAATTTGATAAAGGCACCTACTATTACCAGTTCTTGCAGCATTTTCAGCTTCTACGGCCAGTTCATTGATGAAATGTCTTTTATCTCTTCGAGTTTTTGTCTTCACTTCTTTATTTAACAAGTTATAAGTTAGTTTGCAAGATTCAACTGCATTATGTGTACTTGCCGCTAGTAGTTTAAGTTTTGCTGTTTTCCTTTCTTGTATTTTATCCCAAGTATCTTCTCTCATCCATTTTTTCTTTTTATGTACTAGGTATCCGGTGGTCGCTACAGCTGCTTCTGTCATTGCTGTTCTCAGTTGTTCCCATTTAGTATCGATTGTCTTGGTGGTGATATCGTTGTCAATTTTGCCTAAAGCATCGAAATAGTTGTTCATTTTGACATTATATTCCTTCTTTATATCATTTGATTGGTGTCCATTACCACTGCAATAATGTTGCGTGTCTTTTTTTTTCTTTTTTTTTTTAACAGTATACATTAATCACATTGACAAAAGGTGCCCAGTGAATACAGAAAAGCGAACTCTTTGTGCTAAGCTTTAGAAACCAGCTCTGAAAAGCGCTGTTAGCTTTATTTGCTAGTCAATATTAGCCCTAACAAGGACTCTAGCTTACACCAATGCTGTATTGATTGTGGTTATATTTTATGATGAAACTAAGCTTTATAGGGGAATAAGGAAGAATTTAGATATGAAGAGTCAAGCATATAATACACATCAAAGCAAAATAATTGTCGATTGATAATCAAGCAAATTATTAAGTTTATCACTGACGAGGAGATGCAATATCACAAATGTGGACTTAATTTTTTTCTGAAGATGAAAATTATGTCACTAATTTTCTTTTCAGCTTCTCAGCAAATGTCGTTCTTCAAGTATGATATATACATTACTGAATCCGAAGATTGGTTCCGTATTTATACTGCGCTAAATATTTAAATCGGAGATAAACATTTTCTTAACGGAACCAGGCTGATAATTCAACAAGTACATAACTAATTCCGTGATACATCAATAAACGAGATGCTGCCTTTATCTCTGGAATCATTTTGAAACCAAATGAGTCCACACTTCAATTTCTTATGACACGGTCACGGCTTCAAGTCAGTTTGGCCTGACCTATAAACGAGCGTCTAGGATAATCACTTCATCATTACAAAGAAGAATAGTCCTTCAAGATAGACACAGTTGGAAGGACAGACAATGATATCAAAATAGGAATACCAAAGACTTGAAGAGCTTTCACTGTATTGTGAAGTATTTGGAAATCAAGAGAAATCAGGTCCAACACAAACATGAGAATTTTCATTTGAAATGTCAAACAAGTCATGTTGCATGGCTCTGACAAATAGGTGAACGATGCAAGCAATCAACCACAAGTAAGAGAGTTCCATAACTAGATGCTTGCTTAGAATATGATTAAAGTGGTATGACACAGGACAAGAAGACATTGATAGTTCATGAGCTGATGACACAGGACAAGAAGACACAAATAGATCTTGAGCTGATGACACGTGACAGGAAGACTTTGTGTACGATTGTACAAGGCCTAATCTCCTTGGGAGTTGAAAGGTGATGAATGAATGAATAATATATTGGGCCTAAAGTGGTTTAAACACCACAGCACTTTATGTTAAAGCTTGTTGAATCGTTTCTCTCAATCGAGCAAGGACCTTGGCCTCAATAAGTCTAAAGAAATAAAAAGTGTCCTGTGTCAGGATGTGGGTGTTGCACCAGTTATTACTATCGATAACTATGAATTGGCTTTGGTGCATCACTTCACATACCTGGTGTCTACCATCAATGACAAACTCTCTCTGGACACATATTGGCAGCTGCATTGACAAAACTGCAGCCACCTTTGCCCGCCGCACAACGCATGTTTGGGGAAACCCCAGATTCAAAGTGAAGAAAATAGCTGTGTTATATAATGCCTGCTTCATCAGCACCCTCATATATGGCAGCGAAACATGGACAAACTATGCAATGCAAAAAAAGAAAGATCAATATATTTCATCTACGGTGTATACGTCACATTCTTGGTATTTCGTAGAACGACAAAGCCACAAATGTCGAGGTGCTGTCACGTTTAGGCCTTTAAAGCATGTAATTTCATGAAATGGGCAAACGAAATGGTCATTTCATGAATTGGGCAAATTTTTGCTCATTCCGTGTACTGGCTTGTTCGCTTAAAAATGTTGTGTCTCAATAATGTTGATGAAGAAACAGAAAAAAGTAAGATATGTTGCTGTGAACTGGAATACTGATATTTTCAACTCACAACTTAACACAGGACATCAAGTTTTAAATTAGTACAGAAGCCGGTTCACGAGCGAGTCTTTAATTTTCCGACTTCATGAAATGGCTGATTTCACTATTGGTGTGTAACATCATTAGTATCACTGGTTCTGAAAAAAAATGTCTATAAAATATATTCCTTGAAATCAAACCCAGCACCTCTATAATGCGATGCTGACGCCTTACATCTTAACCACTCTGACCCCCAGGAGACCTGAAGGCACTGGACATAAATCCAGCAACCTGGGAGTATGAAGCTGCCTATCGCATCTGCTGGATATGTTCCCTATAGTGCCACAACAGACAGAAGCTCTTCCAATAAGCACAAGAGACAAGAACACGACGAAAGGAACATCTGACAACAACAAAAACAGCTAAGGGCTATCGCCTCAAGGACGCATTATCCCCATAGTAAGTTAGAACAGGAGGAGTCTATCATAACATCAAGTTTACAGTAATCAAGGACGCATCATCCCCATAATAAGTTAGGACTGGAGGAGTATATCATTACATCAAGTTACAGTTATCAAGGACGCATTATCCCCATAGTAAGTTAGGACTGGAGGAGTCTATCATAACATCAAGTTACAGTTATCAAGGACGCATTATCCCCATAGTAAGTTAGGACTGGAGGAGTCTATCATAACATTAAGTTACAGTTATCAAGGACGCATCATCCCCATAATAAGTTAGGACTGGAGGAGTCTATCATTACATCAAGTTACAGTTATCAAGGACGCATTATCCCCATAGTAAGTTAGGACTGGAGAAGTCTATCATAACATCAAGTTACAGTTATCAAGGACGCGTTATTCCCACAGTAAGTTAGGATTGGAGGAGTCTATCATAACATCAAGTTACAGTTATCAAGGACGCATTATCCGCATAGTAAGTTAGGACTGGAGGAGTCTATTATAACATCAAGTTAGAGTTATCAAGGATGCGTTATCCCCATAGTAAGTTAGGACTGGAGGAGTCTATTATAACATCAAGTTAGAGTTATCAAGGATGCGTTATCCCCATAGTAAGTTAGGACTGGAGGAGTCTATTATGACATCAAGTTAGAGTTATCAAGGATGCGTTATCCCCATAGTAAGTTAGGACTGGAGGAGTCTATTATGACATCAAGTTAGAGTTATCAAGGATGCGTTATCCCCATAGTAAGTTAGGACTGGAGGAGTCTATTATGACATCAAGTTAGAGTTCTATTAGTTCTATTTGGCTAAGTATGTTCACCAGGAATGATGTGATTAAGAAATTTTGAATAAATGACTATGAACATAGTGAAATACACCCGCACGTTGTGTGTAACTTTTATCCATTTATTTCAACCTTCTCGACGGGACAGCATGCTATTCACATTTAAATACTTGTATATATACCTTCACAGGTCCAGTGAACGCCGTGTTGACCTGGTCACCATTTACTGTACTAGGCCGTGTGACATACATGGGTTATCTACTTCATGTATATGTGTTGATGGCCATATATGAGAACTTAGAACGGTCTGTGTACCTCAGCTTCACATCCTTGGTATGTATCTTCCACTGCCCCTATGGCGATGCATTTCGCATGACAAATTGGGAAATATTATTTAAGATGATTTGTCGCGTGAAAACGTATCAGGTTCGAGTCTTGCGTGGGTATGTGCTGACGTGAGTGTTGCTGATACTATTGATGTGAGACATTCAGTCTATGATCCGCCATGTGGAAGTAGGTGTCAATATGCTGAATGTTTATGTCCAGTGAGTTCTTTGAAATCGGCTTACTTATGTATAACGCTGCTAGACCACTAACTACGTGAGGCTGTGTATGAATATTTACATATCAATGATGCAATGTTACGTTTTATCGATAAGCATGTGAATAGGGAAATGTTGAAATATATGATCCTTACAATGTATGATTTACATATAAAGAATGTGTAATATTTATCACTAGAGCTGGATGGAAATGAAGTCTCTTCTTGTCGTAGATTTTTGATAGGAGAATTAAGACTTGGGTTGGTCCCTTCTGAATAGATTAGAATAAGTGATCGTCACAGTGAGAGGTAGAAATAGAAATAGATTTCCACGAGTAAGGTGGTAGACTGTGATAGAGGCTGTCTCTGAGATCGAGAAATCTTCTCTCTCTCTCTGCCTATCTTCTACGACAGATTTAGAAGAGTCAGACAGTCTAAACACACACACACACACACATACATACATACATAATATATATATATATATATATATATATATATATATATATATATATATATATATATATATATATATCCACTCACATGTACGCACATTCAAGTGACGACAGTTAGACACACAGACGTGGGAAAACTATAACAATGATTATATAGATATTCTAGAACGAGCTGACCAACACGCTGCTTAAGTTTAAGGGCAGTTTAATTATCAATATAAACTTACGTCACAACATATAAAATTACATCAAAGCATATACACAGTCATAAAAATCAAGAGAATGCTACAAGAATGATAGACCCGTTGGTATGATCCTTCCCTCGATGCTTAGCCCACAGTCCCGTTAGGAGAAAGATGATAGCCCCAAAGAGTCACAGATACATAGGATTGGGTCTAATATTTTCCCTGTTAAAAAGTACGAACAGACTTGGATATGAGTATGATCTATCTTAAGGAAAATATAGTTTAGCAACAAATCTTGCATAAGGAAAATTTCAAAGTGGGTGAATCAAACAAAGAACATCCTCCAGTCTACTTTCACTCGGTTCTTTCATCAGGGCCCTGATTCACACAACCTTACCTACAATCGTGATGTTGTTCGCCGTCTGGCGCAAGCCTTAGTGTACACTTTGATTAATCTAACTATCTGTGGTTGAAGCGGATACCCAGCTCTGCAGATATTGGTTTCATTCACCGTGTCCGGGGAGGGTCCACTTCAGGCGATCGTTCTTTCTTTACAGATTTAAGTTAATGTCACTTATTCACGAGGTAAGAGTTAGGGTTTCAGCGGGCACACAGTGTCAGAACACGAGGTTTCCCTTAATTAGGAAGATGACCGGTGGACAACTTCTCTCAACCAATAGTCTTGGTTCACCACACACTTTGTCAACAATGTCGGAAAAGATAATGTTTTTCCTGTAATTATTCTCGACACAAGGCAGCATGTACATTAGAGTTTGTGAAGAAATATGAACTGGCTCAAAGGCCCAGTATAAGCATTTATTCTTTTAAAAAAACCTGTTAGTGGGATTGGTATTCTGTCTATCTCTGAAGGCACACGCCCTGTCAGGCAGGTGTTACTTGAAAACCCACGTGGTTAAAGATATAAAATGTTTATGTTTCTCACAGGTATGTCTCTGTACTAAACGCCGGCAAAGTTGGGTTACCCCAGTATTCACTGAATAAAGAAAAAAAAACACATATGAAATATTTTACATATTATGTACTCAATATAACTTACGTTTTGAACTGCAAGCGTAGAGCTTGACTTGACGTTTAAACTTTCCCGTGAAATAAGTTATATATAAAAATCAATCATCATGAATTAGGAATACATACGTATTCCGTCAACACTCATGAGGCATCTAGCATTTATAAGTTAGTTTAGAAAAATTATTCTCGTCTTATTATTTAGCAGTTAAATTAAATTCATTATAGCTACATGATTTTAAGCTAGAAATTATAATTTATTCTGTTTTCCACTGAATCACGTCCACTAGAGAATATAACAGACTTATAAATTAATCACTCTGCACAAAAGAAACTAGTAGGATAAAATAGGCGATTTAACACTTAATCACCTTCAAAATCTAGATATATTAAATATAATATTTACCTCAACACAGAACTACGGTATCACAACGAAACTAAGAGATTTCATTTATAAGTTTAAGTATCTAGAACTAATTGACCACGTCTACTGCAAATGGAGAATGAGTGAAATCAAGTTTACAACTCTGGTTAATATCTTAAACCAAACAAAGGGTCCCACTATTTCCAAAAACCCGATCTCTCCCCTTTCCTAACACCTACGTACCTTAGACGCTGGCCACAACATGCCAAATGCGTCTTAGACACCTCCGTCTAACAAACTGGCCGAAAAGTGCCGTGACCGAGGAATCTACCAGACAAATGTCTCTTCATCATGTCTGACAGAGTGAGTTCTCACCCGTTTATGTCGAGAATCTAGCCCAAGAGCGCTGTGTCATGAGAGAAGTATAGACAACTGTCTGCTTTCTGTGTCTGACCAGATGTCGGGTTTCACACCTCACCTGAGCACTCAGCCGATGAAACTACGTTGTGACAGGTGAAAATGCAGACGATATGTCTGCCCTATGTCTGAGATAGGTGAATATTCACAGTTTACGTCTACAACGCACTAACCCCCAGAGCCTGACATCTACGTAATATAATGCGTATCAGTATGAGAAAGAAAACGGTAAAGTGAAAATGTGAAAGAAAATATTTTTCGCAAACGAACGAATGCGAAAAATACTGGAAAAGGATAAAGAGTGATAATAAAATAGAGGACACGGGTGGAAGAAAGAAAGAATATAGAGAAAATTTATTGATCATAAAACCCTCTGTGACACTTCTTAAGGATGAACGATGAATATATATGTTGCATGTTTTTGCTGTAATAAATAACAGATCGAAGAGCAGTGTGCTCTCACATAGAAGCTGTCTCCAGTTATGAGCCCATTACACTTTTGAGATGTTATCGTACGTATCCTGCTCCTAGGTAAGAGCCGATAGCAGTAACTACACATTACCACCATTATGTACTGCCAAACACCAGTACGAAAGTATACTTCATCAACAGCACATTGGACGCATTTTATTGGCTCACCAGCCCTACAGATGAAATTGCACTACAGTGTCGAATGACAGTGTACAATATATATTTGTACAGTTTCGTTGCTTAGTTCATTCTCAAAGAAACAATCCGTATCTTCCGCCCAAGTTAGACTTTTTCACTACATTCCACTGACACATCAAGGGTGGTCCATGCGACGTCTCTAAACAGGGTGTCCATAAAGTCTTTGTGCAACTTTAAACATTAATAACGTTGGATGTACACATGAATCAGCAGTGAAGGAAACCTGAGTCCTGTCAACAGTAAATAAATAAATAAATAAGTAAATAAAGGACATTAACATGTACTCATTGAACATAAAGGATGACGCCAGGCAACAGAAAAGAAAACATAAGTGATATCTGAAATTGAGCCTAGGACCAACTAAACGGCGCAATCGCCTTGCTGTGAAAGTACATCGTGTGAGGATTCTCAGCCACTTTCTTACCCCTGATAAAGTTCATCTGTTCTGTTTATTCGTCTTCCACTACACATCACTGAACACAAGTATTTCGGCCTTTACATGATCGATACTTGGTGAAAGGAAAGTTATATTAGTGATTGCGTCTGGTTAATTTGTCTGTTTGTCTGGCATTCCTTTTTTCCCGCCCTAAACAAATCTTATCTCCTGTACAGTCTTCGTCATCACAGGTATTTGTTCCGTGTGCAAAATGTAACTTTATCAACATTCCTTCATACATGACCTTTCAACTTCTCAACGAGCATAGGCCTTCAACAAACATATGCCAAGTCTTCCTGTCCTGTGCCATCAGCTCCAGGTCATTCCATGTCTGCTACTTCCTCTTAATTTACGTCCCCAATTCTCTTCTCTATGTGTTTTTGATCTTCCTCTACCTTCTTACCCTGGGATTCCAGGTCAAGGACTGCTTAGTCATGCTATAAACAGGTTTCCTCAGTGTGTGTCCCGTCCATCTTCAATGTCTTCTTCCCATCTCTTCTGCCACTGGGGCATTTCTGGTTCTTGTCCTCAGTTCCAAATTGGTGATAATGTCATACCACGTCAATCCTTCTACTCTATACAAGCACCCATTTATGAAAGTCTGTAATTTATTGGTTGTTGTTTATCTTGATCTCCATGTCTCACATTCATACAATAAGACTCGCGCCTTGAGACATATCTGGTGTCATCCTTATATGACCACCAGCTAAGCCCAATGCTCCAGTATTCAAATGAGGAAATGAACCTGTCTGTGAGGCTAATTACACCCTCTTTGATTCTTGAAATCATTTACACACTTACGGTCATTCCCCATGTGGTGAAACATGTTGAGAACCCAGCATTGCGCACTAAGCTTTGAGGAGTCACTTGAACCCCAGACGTAACTCTTGTTTTTTATCTGGTTATCGGCATGCAGGAGGATCTCACTATTCACCCATGATGGATAAGGGGAGAAGTGGCTCTGTGCAAGACGTAACAATTCCTTGGGAGAGCCCACCATCATCTCATCTCAGCCCGTAACCCGTCATGGGTCGTAGGGGTGCCATGGTGGAAGCATCAGCAGACAGGGTCCTCCACTGCTCTCTATCCTCAGCAATGCGTACAAGTGTGGAAAAACCGTGTGCTGCCCATTCTTTGATGTTATCAGCCCAGGATTTTCTCTGCCTTCCTCTTCTCCGTTTACCTTCGACTGTTCCCTGAAGGATCGTTTTCGAAAGGGAGTCATGACGAGTTACATGCCCAAACCAGGCAAGCTTTCGACGTTTCACTATTGACAAAAGTGGTTCTTGGTGGCCTGCATAGGTGTTTATCTTCTCTCTAACATAGACATTTGTTTTGTGCTTTTTATAGCAAATGCGCAGAATTCTTCTATAACATTTATGCTCGAAAGCCTGAATCCTTCGCTCCGTATCTGCAGTGAGTGTCCAGCCCTCACACCCATACAAGAGAATAAATAATACAAGTGATTTGTATAATTTGATCTTCACAGGAAAACTGATGTTACTTTTCCAGATCACATTCAACCTTGTCATGGCAGCTGAGGCCATCTCAAGTCTTGTCTTGATTTCTTTACTTGATCTTCCATCACTACATATAGTGGACCCGAGATATTTAAAGGTGTTAACTTATTCTAACGTTTGCCCATTTAACGTAATGTTGGTCGGAACATGTTTCTTATGGCTATTCACCAATATCTTGCTTTTCTCTATATTAATTTCCATCCCATACGTTCTTGTTACTTTCTCCAGCCGAGAGGTAAGGTCTTGAAGTTCTGATTCTGATCCAGCTATCAGATCAATATCATCAGCAAAACGTAGGTTGCACAGAGGTCGGCCTCCAATCGATATGAATTGGAGAGCCCACCAGAGCACAGTATTTTAGCTCTGCATTTCAGGAGAGCCCTTTTGGATGGCGGGGAATGCACAGTATGCCACGTGATTCTTCCTCCTAGCTTGGGACCAGATGTGTTGATCCTTTAAATGCCAGCCAAGCTCGAGAAACCGGAGCTCATGACTTCAACTCAAGACATTCCCAAATGGCAGAAAAGCTACAGGAAAAGCCTAGATCTACAGTGTAGATAATACCAAGGAGTTTTTGTCTTGATACTGGCTGCAAAAATAGCGAGGCGCTCCGGCCTAGTTCAACAACAACAACAACAAATACAATAAGACTGACTTAACAAACATTATCAATAGCAACGTGTTAAGTTTAATCTCATAATTTTTTTCTATTCCAAGGCTGTGTTTGGTGTAGCTGGTCTGGTTTTCACCTGCGTTGTGGCTGCCGTTCTCACAATTTGTGTGGAGTTTCCACTGCTCAACTTGGAAAGAAACTTTTTTGGAAAGGTTGAGCACTAAAATAACAAAATAAGTACTCAACGATTGTCACAAACATCTAAGTTTATACAGTTTTGTAGTGGTCTTTGTTGTGACAAGAAGTGACAGCGATAGAAATTCGAAAAACAGAGATTACATATTGAAATACACAGTATGTCCCTGAGGTCTTGGTGCAGTTTTAAGCTTTAATTGCTTTTAAGAATGTTTTTTATTATTCAAACATAAAACAAACAACATTTAATTATATCACTTTTCTTTACACTTACTTAATGTTGTGAATTTTGAATATATATTTTTGTTGCGTACGTTTTACCTAAGGGGGTAGTCTTCGGTCCTGCCAATGTACGCACCAGTCTTGAGATAGTTATATTATTTGTGCGTACGTTTTATTCACGCACCGACGTGCACAATGCAGAGTATGAGTTGCTCTTTGCGCACGGGTAACCTAGTTGGGGGATTATGACGTCAGCTGTTGTAAGGGCAAGATGGACTCTCTCTCTGCCCGTATGTTATTATTTTGATTCTGAACAATTCGATGGAAGAATTGTTCTGAAGGATTTTGTTGAGTCTTCAGGATGAAGCCAACATGCAGTTCAATACGTAAGTTTCGTTTGAACCTTCATGTATATTAATACGTCTATGAATAAAGTGGAACAGATGATCATCACTGGATTCTAGCGGGAATCCATATGTTATTGGATTCCTAGAATGGAACAGTTGAGATCTTTACTTCACTGTAAATATTTCGTAGTGGGAAGTCCTACGAGTAAAGGATAACTATTTGATCATATCTTGAATATCGGATATTTTGTAATGCCTATGCCAAGGTCGTGGCATATTTTGTAGGAGAGGTTAGTCAACTGAAGTCGCTAACCTGATTGTATTTTCGTGTAGAACTTTTATGGATTATATCAAACTGTATAGATTATTGTAAGGAGAAAGTCTGGGATTTAAACAAGTATTATATGGAAGCGTCATCCATGAGCATGAATCCGTTTACTGTTACAGACGTCCTTGGAACAAGGTTAACGGACATGACCGTAATGTATTTCAAATGACAACTGTTAGGAAATCCTAGTCACTTGGATAGAAAAGGACTTGATTGATAAAGAAATCTACAGGAATGTTTTATTATCAACAGTAACTATAATTATGATGCTCTCATCGTTTGTCTTGATCGTGTCGTTGATTGCCGTTTGTCATTCGTCAATAAACCTGAATAACTTTTAACAACGAGTTGATTCTAGTCATGAATTGGCCAATTGCCTACCACTCGTTGGAATTTGATTGAATAACCTTTTGACAACTTTTCATTGAAACCATTCGCGTGTCTAAGCTAGTCATTGATACATCTACCACTAGCATATCGTTACTATCAACTACAATCACAAAAGAACCCAACAGTAAATGGCGGCACAGTGTGTTTTGGACAAGTTTCAAAGAAGGGAACTTACTCAATATCTTTCCACAAATCGTTAGACAGAAAGACCCGTGTCTTCATCATGGAATCTACACGACAGTTATCAGAAGGTCAAGGTCAGCAATGATCCTCAACACCAAGTTCTCCAGTGACTACCTACGTTGGACATCATCCTTTTGGTCCTTATTTACGTGCGAGCTATAATCTAATACTCAGGACGAAGTATTTCGATTCTCAAACGTACATTTACGGAGACGAGGCACATTTTTTGTTTGATCAGCAGAGATAAGTATAAACGGAGTCTCGTTTATTACTGTATTGTGTTTGGCTGTGCCTATTCTCTTCTATGTCCACCAATATACTTTTCATGTTGCATGTTCTATGTTGTATATCCGTCGTGGGTGGTAGGGAGGTCGATCTGACAAACGAGGTTCATCTCGAAGCCGATTCGGGCTCTTTGTCAGATGTTCTATAGGGTTTGATTTATAAGTTTCAATTGAGCGATAATTCCGGTTCAAGGCTAGAAACCTTGCTGTAGTTCCGATCGCTACTTGCTTCTTATGATAATATTTGTTTAGCTGTTCAGTCAAGTTTTAATTGTTGTTTTCACAGTTATTTTTACTCGTACCTTAGTTTTATAATGTATTTTGTTTGAATATTACGTCATCCTCACCTGACTATCGTTCAGTTCTTTACAAAACATATGTTTTTACACTGTCTTGTCAATTGTATTGTTTAGTATTTGATCGCAGTTATCATCGTAACTCTTTACGACATTCTATTTTTAGTTTCACATTTTTATTTTTTATTGGATTTCTGCGACTGTTTTCTACTGTCTTTGAGTATCTCGTCTTGTCATTGTTGTTGCTATTGTCTATGGCTTTTGTCTGTTCATAACATGTCATTACATAAATTAATTTATTGATTATTAATATATTTGACAATTATATGAGTATGATATACCGTTCTAGGACAGGAACGAAGACCACTCGGTGCATTAACAAGGTTAATTAATTTACATTAATTAATTATCATATTTAGAAATTAAGAGTATAGTGACTACTTATAAAGCATAATGTATTCACTAGATTATTTCATTAAGCAAGCAAAAGCTCTTCAGATACCTCCTGAAGAGGTACGACAATTCGCTATGTCGGAATATAGGAAAGCTCAAGAAATAGAAGCTGAACAGAGAAAGTTAGAAACTTTAAGACTAGAAAAACTTCAATTTGAGGCAGATCAAAAACGGATTGAGGCTGAATTAGAAGAGAAACGATTTCTGCATGAGGCAGAACAGAAAAGATTGGAGGCTGCAGATAAACTTAAGATTGAAATGGAAGTTAAACAAAAGGAAATGGAAGAAAGAAGATTAATAGCTGAACAAAATACAAAAAGACTTCAGCTTGAGACAGAAGAGAATGATAAGAAACGTCAGCATGATTTGAAACTTGCCGAATTGGAATATGATAGAATTAGGTTAACTCAAGAAGCTAATTCGCAGAGAACTTTCGAAGGCCAAGCTTCATCCAGGCATGATAATTTTAAGGAAATTCACCTAAAATTACCTAAATTTAACCCCCCGTCTGACGACGTGATTTTTTTTTTTTTTGGATAGGTTTGAGGCCACCTGTAGGTCTTACAATGTGGATAAATCACTATATTCTACATATTTATCCAGATTGCTTACGGGAGATGCTTTTTGGCGGTTTATCATACCACCAGTATTAATGATAAGAATAATTATGACGCTCTTCGAGCTTCACTTCTCCGAAAATTCCAAATGACAGAAAATGAATACCGATTACGTTTTCGGACTTTGCTACCGCAATCAGGGAAGAACTTTTGTGATTTTCTTTCCCAAATACGGCTAACACTAGAAAGATGGATCGAATTATCCAAGATAGAAAAGTCGTATGAAGGTCTTTTCGATTTACTACTGCGCGATAAGGTGCTATCGTCAGTAAATCCAGCATTTCTTGCATTTTTGCACGAACGGAAACCTTTATCTATGAAAGATCTAGAAGAACATTCTAAAAATTTCTGCACTGCTCACCCATCCATGGATCTAAGTAATGCTCAGATTAAAAGTGAATTGCCAGTTGCTTTTGCCGTACAACAAAATAATTTTTCACGAAATCGTTCATTGAGTAACGACAGATACTTTAATAAGGGAAATAATGAGAATTTCAACAATGGTAATTTTTATAAGGGGAAGCAATTCCAACAATCTGCTCCATTCAATGTTTCTTGGAACCAAGCTCATAGATCGCGAGATTTTGGTAACAATAATTTCAAACATAATCAAGGGTATAATAATAAACAAAACTGGCGATCAAAATCTCAGGTTCCACAAAATAGACAAGGTTCGTTGAATAAAACATTTAACCAACATTATAATGGTAATTATACTAATTATCGTACTCATCAAAATTTTAACGCAAGCAGGAATGACAATTGGGGCAATTTTAATGCAAATAATCAGAACAGATCGCGACGAAGAGATAGATCGTCGAGCCAGACACGTAGACATTCTAATGTCGCTTTAAGTGATACTCAGGCTAACAATGAACAGGTTAAAGGTGCTGATGCTCATAATGCCATGTCTTGTTCTATTGATAGTCATCAGGTGACAGCTTGTGCAGAATGCTCAACACTTTTCCAGCCCAAGGCGATCACGACGTTGCGCTGCGGACACATTTTGCCTAGCCTACCTGCGGTCTGCACGGCAACTTCTGTACATCAGGGACAAGGATCTCTTAAGTTTCACAAAGGACTTGTCAATAATATTCCATGCTCTCTTTTATTTGATTCAGGTTGTACCACGGTCGGGGTACGGACTTCGCTGATAGATCCTCGTTATGCCACGGGCCACACAGTCAAATGCGTTACCTTTGGAGGCACAGTGGAAATGTTTCCCACAGCCATTATTAATTTAAATACACCATTTTTTTCAGGGAAGATCCACGCCTGTCTTCTTCCTAATCCAATTTGTGATGTCATATTGGGTCGTATACATGGTATAACAGAGTGTACACCACAGCAAATTGCTGCATGGGAAGAGCGACATTTTCAGGCTGCAAATGCAGTAGTGACTAGAGCTCAAGCTACTATTATGTCGCATGATACACCATATGAACCTACAGTTCATACCACTTGTGATGATGATGCTCCTATTTCACGGGAGTCGTTTGCAACTTTACAAAAGAATGATGATTCATTAAAAAAAAATTTTTCAGTATGTGAACAAAAAGAATACAAGCAACAAACTTGCAAAATCTAGACATGACTTTATTCTTAAAAATGGGATTTTAGTTAGATTGATACGGGAAAAGGATTCATCCTTATGTTCTCAGATTCTAGTCCCGTCTTCTATGAGATCGCGAATATTGCGACATGCTCATGACTCGCAATGCGCGGGCCATATGGGTTTTTCACGTACCAAATCCAGAGTGCTTTCTGCATTCTACTGGCCGGGCGTTCATAGAGATATTACTCTCTATTGTCGTTCATGTTTGATATGTCAGGAAGTTAAAGTACGGGGCCCATTTCATGCGGCTCCTATTCAAGCTGCGGACATCCCGATTAGACCATTTGATAAAATGGCTATCGACATTATTGGTCCGATGCTTCCATCTGCCAGAGGGCATACGCATATTCTTACTTGCATTGATATGTGCACTCGTTGGCCTGAGGCCATCCCTCTGAAGAACACCTCATCTGCCAGTGTGGCAGAGGCGTTAATGTTGATCTTCTCACGCATTGGTTTTCCGCGGAAGATCTTATCGGATCATGGGGTTCAGTTCATTTCTGAATCCATGTCTCAAGTTATGAAGACATTAGGTATAGACAGATCACTTAGTTCAATTTACCATGCGATGTCCAATGGGTTAATTGAGCGTCAAAATAGGACACTCAAGCAGTTGTTGGGTAAGATGACCCAAGATCACCCTCAGGATTGGGATCGGGTCCTACCCGCCGCTCTTTTCGCGTATCGCGAGGTGCAAAATCAAGCCACGGGGTTTTCTCCGTTCCAGCTTGTTTTTGGCATGCAACCACGTGGCCCGATGTCGTTAATCCACGACTTATTGGTTGAAGAGAATATTGAAGAGGAAACTCAATCCTCTTATGAGTATGTGATCTCTCTGAGAAAGAGAATCATAGATGCTTGTAGACTAGCTACTGCATCATCCGAACAAGCCAAAGAAAAAGCTCGTCTATTTGCAAACAAGTATAGACGTCTTCGCCAGCTTATTCCTGGTGACGAAGCTTTTGTCTTACTCCCCACTCATAACAATCGTCTATTAATTACTTGGAGAGGTCCTTTCAGGATCATCTCAAGAATATCCGATGTTGACTACATCGTTGATGTAAATGGTAAACATAAAACCTTCCACATTAACATGTTGAAGGAGTATTACTCACGTCCTGATTATCTACAGTCAGTATTCCAAGCAACTGACGATCCTACACCTCCTATTCAACACTATTCTAGTTTGTCAGTCATCCAAGAAGAAGAATCTTCTTTCGATGATGTACAACTGCCAATACCAGTTGTGCCACTTCATTCCACTGAGAATTGGAATGATGTTACTATTTCATCTACTCTTTTGGCTGATCAACGTCAGCAAGTCTCTAATATTCTACACTCGTATGAGGATGTCCTCACTGACATCCCAGGTCATACGTCAGTCATCCAACATGACATTATTCTGACTGACGATACGCCTATTCGAGTGCGCCCATATCCTATCCCTTTACACTTTCGTGATAAGGTTGATAAGGAATTGGATGAGATGCTTCAATTAAATATAATTGAACCATCTTCATCACCATACTCTTCTTCTATGGTGATTATTAGAAAGAAAGACAACAATATTCGTCTTTGCGTAGATTACAGGAAATTAAACAAAGTTACAAAGTTTGATGCGGAACCTTTACCTCTCTTAGATGACTTATTGGAGAAATTATCCCATGCTACATTTTTTTCGAAATTTGACCTTTCAAAGGGTTATTGGCAAGTGCCACTCACACCTAAAGCAAAGCCATTCACCGCTTTCTCGACGCCACGGGGACTTTTCCAATGGAATTTTATGCCATTCGGATTAATGAATGCGCCAGCTACCTTTGTACGCATGATGCGCCGCGTACTGTCTCATCGTCCCGATGTCATTACTTACATAGATGACATCTGTCTTTTCAGTAACTCTTGGGATGAACACATTCAGGGATTAAAAGCTTTACTTTCTACTCTACGGGATTATAACTTAACAGCGAAACCTTCTAAGGCATTTGTCGGTTTTCATGACATCTCCTTTTTGGGTCATCGTATAGGTCGGGGTTTAATGTATACAGAAGACAGTAATGTCTCGAAAATCTTAAACATCTCAGCACCTAAGACAAAAAAACAAGTTAGGTCTCTTTTAGGACTAATACAGTTCTATTCTAAATTCATCCCTCATTTGTCTACTTTAACTGCACCTTTTTCTTCTTTACTGAGAAAAGGGACAGCTAACATAATCCAGTGGACTAACGAACACCAAATCGCTTTAGATTATATAAAAAGATTTTTTTCAAATGCGCCATTTTTGAAGTTGCCTAACAAAGATCTTACTTTTATTCTTCGTAGTGACGCATCTTCTTACGCCATTGCTGCAGTTTTGATGCAGGAATATACGGGCACCTTATTTCCAGTCATGTATGTTTCGAGAAAACTGACGGCGAGCGAAATGAAATACTCCGTTCTGGACAAGGAGTTGCTCGCGTTAGTTTGGTCAATCACAAAATTGGAACGTTACTTACTGGGCTCCCACTTTGTAGTGGAGACAGACCAAAAGGCTCTCACAGCACTGAACACTAAGGACGTTAAATCATCAAAGTCAACCAGATACGCTATTGCTCTTCAGCCATATAGCTATGAAATTCGAGCGATTCCTGGAGTGAAAAATGTGTTTGCGGACTGTCTGTCAAGATGTCCAAGCGAACTGGTCGAACCTAAACCACTTCCGGATGTTGAAACGTCCTCATAGATAATCAATCAAATATAATAAGAGGAACTGAGTACATTATCAATTTTTGAACTTCTATACGTGCTCTGTATGGAACTGAATCATTCGTACCAGCAAAAAATTCCTGGATATACTTACTTTTGGATTATAACGTAACTTCATGTGTAGTAACATTTTATTAGTACGGAAACACTGTTCATAGTGACACATAGACATTCATTATTCTATGGAACATATTACACTACATACTGTATTCAAGAATATCTTTGCATCTTGCATAGAACATTAAGAACATATTCTAGTCGATTACTAACTAGTGTTAATGGAACAGTAACACTGAGTAAAATTGCAATTACTTAAATAAATTAGTAATTAGTTATTTGTTTGTAATTAAGAACTATCTTAATTAGATGAAATCAATTAAGCCACTTAATTACTTGTAGAGTACACATTAATTAACTTGAATAGTTGTAAGTGTCTCTTTATACTTATATTTACTTCTCATTATACATTATCTCTCACGTTTAGATAACTAGTCCACCGTCATAATGTTAGAAACATTACGGGTGTTGCTTCTTAACGTGTTTAATTATGCTTTGCTGCATTTTGCATCTTTCATTTTCATTTTTTTGATTCTCTTGTCTTTATTATCATCATCGTTGCTATTCATTTTCATTTGAAATCACATGTTTGAGTTGTAAATTTAGTTGAATGTTTTTATCATTTTTTTTGGTTTTCATTTTCAACTTTCTTTTACTTCGTAGTTTACCACATCGTTCCAAAGTAGGTCGATTGTGGATGTGTGCTTTAATGCATACTTTCATTCAGTTATATTGATTTCCATTTTCATATTCTTTTTCATAATATTGTATAACTTTATGAATATAATTTATGCACATAGACGTCGATGTAGTTTTGACTCACCTCTCTTGGGTACTTAGTTTAAAAAAAAATTAATAGAATTAATTTTTTTTTTAAGGGCCGGTGATAAGGGAGCTGTTGCGTACGTTTTACCTAAGGGGGTAGTCTTCGGTCCTGCCAATGTACGCACCAGTCTTGAGATAGTTATATTATTTGTGCGTACGTTTTATTCACGCACCGACGTGCACAATGCAGAGTATGAGTTGCTCTTTGCGCACGGGTAACCTAGTTGGGGATTATGACGTCAGCTGTTGCAAGGGCAAGATGGACTCTCTCTCTGCCCGTATGTTATTATTTTGATTCTGAACAATTCGATGGAAGAATTGTTCTGAAGGATTTTGTTGAGTCTTCAGGATGAAGCCAACATGCAGTTCAATACGTAAGTTTCGTTTGAACCTTCATGTATATTAATACGTCTATGAATAAAGTGGAACAGATGATCATCACTGGATTCTAGCGGGAATCCATATGTTATTGGATTCCTAGAATAGAACAGTTGAGATCTTTACTTCACTGTAAATATTTCGTAGTGGGAAGTCCTACGAGTAAAGGATAACTATTTGATCATATCTTGAATATCGGATATTTTGTAATGCCTATGCCAAGGTCGTGGCATATTTTGTAGGAGAGGTTAGTCAACTGAAGTCGCTAACCTGATTGTATTTTCGTGTAGAACTTTTATGGATTATATCAAACTGTATAGATTATTGTAAGGAGAAAGTCTGGGATTTAAACAAGTATTATATGGAAGCGTCATCCATGAGCATGAATCCGTTTACTGTTACAGACGTCCTTGGAACAAGGTTAACGGACATGACCGTAATGTATTTCAAATGACAACTGTTAGGAAATCCTAGTCACTTGGATAGAAAAGGACTTGATTGATAAAGAAATCTACAGGAATGTTTTATTATCAACAGTAACTATAATTATGATGCTCTCATCGTTTGTCTTGATCGTGTCGTTGATTGCCGTTTGTCATTCGTCAATAAACCTGAATAACTTTTAACAACGAGTTGATTCTAGTCATGAATTGGCCAATTGCCTACCACTCGTTGGAATTTGATTGAATAACCTTTTGACAACTTTTCATTGAAACCATTCGCGTGTCTAAGCTAGTCATTGATACATCTACCACTAGCATATCGTTACTATCAACTACAATCACAAAAGAACCCAACAATTTTCTATTTTTTTTTCAGTCCCAATGGCTGAAGATAGTAAATGTTAAAAAAGTGCCAACTGCGTTCTCTGGTTAGCTAAACTCAAGCCCACACTTGCAGTAAGAAGAAAATTCGCTTCCCATTATAAGAAAAAAGGCTCCCAACAGACATCTAAAATAGTGTTTGCAATGTTTAATTCAGCAGATGCTCGTTACACTGACTGTATGGGACTCCTAATTTAATTCACGGTCTCTTCGTTAGCTCGGCGCCTGCTAGATCTAGACTTGTCGTGAATTGAGTGGTTTTCCTTGAATTTTTGTCATCCAGATGTTAATTATATTACTGTTGGAAGCATACTTCTTATTATAGGAAGCTAATTTTTTCTTGCTTTTGTTGAGGACTTGAGTTCAGCCAACCAGAGACAGCAATTGACATTGTCTTCAATGTTTACAATCTTCAAACATAATTTAAAAAATAAATAAAAAATTCATATTAAAAATTGACAAAACTAAGTAAGTGTAAAAACAAATTAAATAATTAAATTTTCAAATATGTTTATTGTAAGTTTGTGGCTTGTATGCTATTGATGTTATTAAAGCTTAAAACTGCACCAAGATTTCTGGGACACCCTGTACAGAAGAACATTGTAGATGGTTGTCGTCCACATATTACGTCACGTAATTTTTATCATTTTGGATATCACATCTTGTCACAAACCTAGACATTCCCTTCCAGTGACGTCACAAGTCTGTTTAAACATCCCCTAGCACTATTTTAAGTGAAATTGGGTTTAATTAATCAGACTTTTACAGGCATCTTGTCTTCTATGTGCTACGTCCCAATACTAGACAGGGCCTAACCCTTGCACTACCAAATTAAATGCGTTTGCATTATTTTCCACGCACAAAAAATTAAACGTTCACGTCAGCCCGAATACTTGTAACTAGCTAAGCCTTTGTGTCTTTCATCTCAACGGACTGTTGTCAAACAGGTGGCAACTTATATTTTAATGTTTTAAATATAATTTTCAACAACAACGTGGTTTATTTAGTCTGCATATTGTTTTTCTAAGGTTCGTATTACATTATATTTAACAAAGAAATATATAATTTAAAAAAACTATTTAAAGTAGTAAAAAATTCTAACAACTATCCAATTTTTCGGCTGAGATTATAACCTTTATATCTTGTCCCCGAGGGAGATGTTAACTTTTGCGAACAAAAATATATTTTTTGGGATTGATATCTCACAATCTGTTTTGTCCTGTCATCATTTATGGAAGAAGGAATTCTCTCTCGTGTTTATTTTTGCGTAAAGGCACATTTTTTCAAACTCCTCCTTCCCCTATTGTCACACTTGATCACAACATGTTGACACCCCCTACCACCCCGCAGCGTGACGTTATATGTGAACGGCTCCATGGGTCTAGATATGGACAGACGGCAACAGGAATAGGGCACGAGATGTTCTACTCGTCTTATGACGGGGGTGCCCAAATGTTTTTTTAAAATGTGTAATTAAATTTTAAAAGGACAATTGAAACTGTTGATTGTTTCGGAGTTTTCCAAAAACACCTTACTGTATATTCAGCATGAATTTTGTTTTCTTTAATTACCTACCCCAATTTTCGAAACACGTAAATATATTAATTTTCTTTTGTAAAAGTGATACCGGGAACACTTGCGGACATTTCAGTGTGATCTAACGCAACAGCATGAAACTGAGTCTGGGAAGAGCATACTTTAGTGCAGCACCGGGCGGGGAGATAAGGGGGCACCATCACGAGATCTCACACTACCTAGAAAAATTACTAGGGCCAGCTGTGTGTATATATAAAAAACAATTGTAAAATGTGTAACTGGACTTACATGGTATGTTAAAAAAGAAAAAACTGTATAGAAAATACTGTAATTTGATGAGTTTTCAAGAAAACCATGTCGATAATTCAGATTTCAGAAAAATAATTTTAGAATGTTGTTTTTTTTTTTTTTAAACCACTCACAATAAATGATGACTAACGAAGAAATATCTGAAGTTAATAATTTGTCTTCAGTTCAAATGTCAAGTCAGGGAGCCGCGCTGGTGTAACGGTTATCACATTGTGCTGGGATCATGTGTTCAATGTTGTGGCAGATTATGATAATAGCTTTCATCTTTCTGGTTCTTTATCTACACTTTTCTTTTACCTAGCTTCACCTACGCCTGTTTTAACTTAAACCTTCCTTATTCAGAGATCTGTCTTTTCTTTTTCTAATTATCACGCCTAATTTATTGCTGTTCGTTATTCCCTTTGAGGAGAGTTTACCAGAGACCGATTAGCTAACGTGAGCTATGTTAATTTACATTAGCGATCGAAGATCGTTGTAATGGGATCAGACAGCGATTAAAGTAGAGATAATTTTTGGAACCAAGGTGAACAATTTCTATTACCGTCCCGTGAAACTGGTCGCTACAAAGTAATTAAACCACAGTGAGAACGAGCAGATCAAAAGACCTTGCTCGCTAGAAGACGAGCAGAGACGAAGGAAACTCACACTGATTAGCGAATTGCCGATGCCTTATCTAAGAATGAATAGGGTTCGGGTTTCGGCTTTTAATGTGAGAAAGATCTTTGATTTGCAAATCTGAACGAAGATTCCTCGTAGATGATAACATCTGGCACAGAGTCTGGTTTTTCGGTCTATAGTGGGCATTTTTCTTTGATTTAGATGTATATACCAGAGCTTTCTAACTCTATTTATCCAGTACTCGACAGATTCAGAAGACATCTATCTGCAATTCTAGAATCACTCGTATTGAGTAGAGTTTCTTAGTTTTTGTTGGAGAATAGTCTTAGTAGTTTGTGTGAAGGTAATGTATCTATTAGTAGTTTGAGTGATTTAACTAGTTAAATCGTCAATTATATTTTACTAGTTTTCCTGTGCAGAGTGATTTACTAAAGAGGTCCGTCTATATATATATATATATATATATATATATATATATATATATATATATATATATATATATATTTCTCTAAGTTTTACTTTGTTACAGTGGATGGCAGAACAAATAATAATTTCTAGCTAAACTCTTCCAGCTATAATATAAATTTTATTAACTGCTAGTAACCAGTCAGAGAATATTTTAACTCACTAAGCAAATGCACTGATTCATCATGAGTATTGACGAAATATGTATTTATTTCTAATTGATGATGACTGAAAAAAAATGTACCTGACCGGATTGTTACACCGTGTCATGTATAAAAAGAAAATGTATGTATCAGACTGGATTGTTACACCGTTTCATTTAGAAATAGAAAATGTATGTATCTTCTTCTTCTTCGTCCTGAAAGGACGTTGATTGCGTTGTGTCTGTTTACAGCGAAGCTGCGATATTTGCGCCTTTCGGCCGACACATCCAACTTCAGATAAGCATTTTTGGGACAGGGTTAGCCTTCCCTCTTTGATCCCTACTCACTCAGTCAGACTGCAGTGATGCAGCCTGTTTCCATGATCACCACTTGGAGGTGGAGTAGGGTCTTGGTCAGCTCTGGTTCGCTGACCCTGACGCAAGCAGTCTTGCTATGGGTCGCTAACTGCATTTCTCACTGTTGACGCGTCTTAGGTTCCATGTATGTATCTGATCGGATTGTTACACCATTTCATGTAGAAATAGAAAATGTATGCATTTGACCGGATTGTTACACCGTTTCATGTAGAAATAGAAAATGTATGTATTTGACCGGATTGTAACACCTTTTCATGTAGAAAAACTCAAATTGTATGGCTCTCAAACATGAAGAAGAACAAATACAACAAAACAAATTTACAGACTTTTATAAATGGGTGCTTGAGTAGAATAGAAGCATTGAAGCGGCATGAAAAGGTCACCAATAGTGAACTGATGATGACTGTCAAATATATATACGAGAGCAGTGACCCTCCACCTGCGCCCGCCCCCCCCCCCCAATCTAAGGTTTATAATTTTTGCTACGCAAAAACCCCGAAATTCACTGACTGTAGACCCACCTTTGAAGCCACGCTTAATTTTTCTGTTGACATGCGCTGACAAGGTTTACCCTCGTTCAGATAGGCAAAATAACAGTCAACAATAGCCCTGATTCGCTATCTCAATTATCACGCGAGCCGATTTGCCAATTAGCACTGTCGAACAGACAGGAGTGCGCGGCTAGATTTAATCGGTTCTTTGATCAAGGAAAACGAGAGACGGGTTTCGGCCGCTAACGGTTTTGATGTAACATTTTACCGGATTTAAAGAAAAATGCAAGGAGAGATGATAAGATTTACCGGCCACATTCGTGTGTCCGCGGTCCCTTGGGGAGATAATAATCTGACCTACGGCAGAAGAGACGAGATCAAAGCGGATCTGTTCGCTTAGCTGATTCTGTGTTGTTGGTCGGCACCAGGGGGCAGTAGATCTTATATCGAGAGTCAAACGAGTAATTCCCCTGATATGGAAGAAGGCGCGATTTCTGGCACCAGTCAGCGATAACAACACTTTTCGTGTATAAATACTCCATCCCTTAAATCAGGTATCTAATCGCTTCAGGACATTTTTGAAATATCCAGCTCGACATCATAAAACCTTTGTACAAAGTGGATTACTTAGATTTCGTGGAGATAGTTTCATTTTTCTGTTTTGCGGTAAATACTAGCATTTAAGTGATTTAGTGTGTTAAAGTTCTTCATTATATTTCACTGGGATTTTCTGTGTTAATTGCCTAGCGTATTAAATAACACATAGCTAATTTTTCCAGCTGTAACATAAATTTAATTACTCGCTATCACCCAGAAAGAGATATTTTAATTGACTAGTAAACGCGCTAGGCGACTGGCTACTGACGGAATATGTATTTATTTCTAATTCATCGTGCGTAATTTTATAAATGACTAGCGCTTATTTCACGTGTTAAAAACGATAAGAAAAGCTAGACACTTGTGGTTTCTAATATAATTTAATAACAGAGTGGATAAGAGATCTTACCTTTACGCGTGTTAGGATAGAATACTGATATTATGGTTAGCTGTTCTATATTTCTTCCTAAATCTAGTACTGATCACAAACCAGCCTACCAGCGGCCTAAATCTGAGCAGCGGTCTAAGTCTAAATCAAATAGTACCAAAAACATTCTTATGTAACATCGGGTCATCGAGGGTGGCGTGTTCGGTCCTCTCGTTTCATCCAGAGATAGAAAGAGTACGAATATATGAACAATAAGAATAACGATAACGGGACCTATACCTACCCATATTTTTTCTTCATTTCCATTATATTCAGCCCGCTGTGGCGAAATATTAAAATATAACATTATCCCGAGTACTGACCACTGTGTTGTGGCGAGGATTTATCCAGAAAGATTTACCCACCAGACATTCTCTTTAACTATTGGAAGTAATAACTACTGTACACTGTGAACACTATATTCCGTCATTCTGCACCCGACATCCGTTTGTTTCTTTGGGAAAGTGTCAGGATTTCGTGATTCTGTCATATTTGCTGACAGAACAAAATGACTTCATTAAATCTATCTGATCCACTAATAAAACTGCTGACTTCATCAAATCTGAAGCTGGCAGAGAGAGAAGATCATGTCTGTTGTTGATCTACCAGCTCGGAATCCACACTGTGCCTCCGGATATATGCGCTCAGCTAACTTGTGTAGTCGCATTAAGATGACTTTGGCAAAAACCTTACCAACAATACTAAGAAGAGAGATTTCTCTGTAGTTATTGCAATCACTTCTGTCTCCTTTATTTTTATAGTGTTACAATCTTGGCATCTCACATGTCTTGAGGAATAGTTGTCTCTTCCCAGCACTGGCACAGCATCCTATGCAGGGGATGTAATAGCGTGCTCTTACAGCATTTGATTAAATCAGGAGGAATCCCATCACTGCCTGGTGCTTTGCCAGAGGCCAAGCTATGAATGGCCTTGCTGATTGCCTCTAATGTTGGTTCGGCATCCAGCTCCTCCAAAGTTGGCAGACATTTGACAGCATCACGGGCTGCAGGCGTAATGGTATTTTCTCTAGCGTAAAGCTCAGGGTAGTGCTCGACCCACCTCTCCATCTGCTTACCCTTATCGGTTAGCTTCTCTCCGCTGATGATTTTTAGCGGTGCCGTCTTACTTTTTGGGGGGCCAAGTGCTTTCTTTATACTGTCATACATTTGTCTAATGTTGCCTGTTTGCGCTGCGATCTGGATGCTCTCACTGAGCTGGAGCCAATAGTCATTTGCACAGCGTCGAGCGGTTTGTTGAACTTTGCTTCTCGTAGCCTTCAGGATCTGTAGGGTTCTAGCACTCGGTGAACGTTTGTATTCATTCATAGCACTGCGCTTAGCTTCAATGACAGGTGCTATCACATCTGATGAAGCATCAAATCAGTCATTTGGCTTTGCCTTTTTCATACCAAAGGTGGCAAGTGCAGTACTTTGAATGGTGTTCCGTAGATGCTCCCAGTTCTCTGTAATAGTATCCCCATGCTGAGGGCTACTGAGCACTTTCTTGAATGTCGCAGTAAATTGAGCGATCATGACAGGGTCTTATATCTTGCTGGTATTAATGCGTGGTTTCCCTTCATGTCTGACACGATAGACTTTTCTTGGTTGTGCTCTAATTTTGCAGCAACCCAAGGAGTGATCTGTATCACAGTTTGCACTATGGTACGAGCGCGTGGAGAGTACAGACCTGAGAAGTGGCCTTCTGACGAGAATCAGGTCCTATTGGTGTCATTGCTTGGATCGTGGGTGTCTCCGTGACACCTTATGCTGGGGTTTTGTCTGAAAGTAGGTGTTGGTCACGCAGAGGTCATGGTGGACGCACAACTCTAAGAGCCGTTGTCCATTTTCATTCATCTTGCCAATACCAAACCTGCCCAGACATGAAGGCCATGAAACATTATCGGCACCCACTCTAGCGTTAAAGTCACCAAGGAGAACAAGCTGTTCTTGCCTAGTAAATAAATATTAGACAAACATAAAGGTATGTTTTCAGGCACTCGTAAGAAATAAAGATGTAGAACACTAGACAGTGAGGATATTGTGATTCGCTTGTATAGCTAGGCGGCGTTGTCGTAAGGAAGGTCCGGAGTTCGAATCCTGGATAAGCCACTCACTTCTGTTGTTTTTCTGTTGTCTAGTGTTCTACTTCTTTATTTCTTACGAGTGCCTGAAAACATGCCTTTATGTTTGTCTAATATTTATTTACTGTTTACAGGCCTCGGGTTTCCCTTCCTTATGTGTTATTATTGTTCTTGATGACTGCTGCTAGATTCTCGTAAAACTCATCGTTAGCTTCTGAGGCAGAGTACAGAGTAGGAGCATACACACTAACAAGGGTGATGGGACCTGTGCTAGTTTGCAGGCGGAGTGTTAACAGGCGTTTTGATCCATTCTAACCTGGTTCAACCATTTTAGTTAGCGATTATTTTTTTGACCACAAAACCTACTCCGTGTTCTCTAGTATTATTAAGATCTTTCCCTTGCCAATAAAATGTGTAGTCCTTCTCGCTCACCGTTCCAGAGCCCGCCAGGCACGTTTCCTGAAGTGCAGCTATATCCACCTGATGTTGTGTAAGCTCATCATTAATTATGTTTGTCTTCCTTACATCGTTTAATGTCCTGTAGGTTTTTGGATAGTCCAGTCAACATAGTCCTGACGTTCCAGCATCCCAATCTGAGAGTTTGCTTATTTCTATTATTACGATTATTGCTTGGAGCAAACTTTTCTGTCCGCAGTTCCGGTTTGACCGTAATCCCCATGCATCCAATGGGGAAAGGAGACAGTGGCGGGACAACACCTTATTGACTGGGGGCTGAACAGCTTGAAGCGAGCGGTAGCTGTCCAGTGAGATCCTAAAACCTCTCCCACTGTCGGAAGTAGCCCCTGGCGCCATGCCCTACGCCAATTGGGCAAAATGCTTATAACCGGTAACTGCTACTTCCCTTGTTTTGCCGACACCTATAGGGTGAAGCTGGAGTGTCCTCTCCAGGGCGCGAGCTTGGGCACAGTTATATGGAGATCAAGCTGTTGCCCATGCAGCATGTTCCCCCTCTCCACGCAGCTGGTAGATCCAAAGGAACGGCAGTAGCCGATACAGTTTCGTACCAGCCACGTCGCAGGAGTTACCAGAATAATGTCGAATCAACATTAGACTGCCTTAGGGACTCCGGATTTATCCTCAGGGTTTACTCCCGAAGCCAATTCCATAAATGGATATTCCTGCAAGACAGCGGTTGTTTGAATTCAGAGTTCCTTCTCTTAGATAAGCTACCAACCAAGGATCACGAGCCCTATCTGCCCGAAGCTACTGATTTTAAGGCGCCAGTCACTCGCCTTTGCCCCTTCTCTCGTCAGCGGAAACAGTTCCGCCGGGCTCAAATTGAGCCACATGTGAAGGCCGGGAGCTGGACTTGATTTTCAGAGGCTGCTTGAGGCGCGTGCCATAGAAGTATTCCAAAGGTTGTTATTGCCAGAAGTTGTAGTGAGGATAAGCTCTCACTGCAGATAAAATACCTTGTACAGATTATGAGTAAACCATAGCATGTGACATGTATGTATACAGGAGTCTGACTGGAACTGAGATTACGTTACAAATATATTTAAAGTGAAATAAGAAAGTGGAACAGAAATACGGCTAAGATTGCCAGGAATGTGTGATATACTTATCACAAAGGTTAGTATTAACCTCGAATTATTCGTATGTAAAATGTCGAGAAGCATGAGTATCGACTACCTCAACCACCACTGTTGTAGGTGAACGAAATGTATAAGGAATATTGTGGGAATACACATTTGTTGATCCCTTCTAAGAATAGAAGGATGTAGAAACAGTGTGGACATTTTAAAAAGGGCAAACTTAAGTAATAATGTGTTCAGATGGAACTTTATTGTAACGAACTCAGGATAAAATAAATGAAATGAATATAAAGTAGCGGATACTGAAAGCATACAACGACGATAATATTGAATCGATAAATAAGTGAATGGGACATGGTTACTTATCGTGATGTATCTTCATTATGTAAAACTGTCTTGTGCAAAATTAAATGAGTCGAAATATTGAATGGACTGCTACGTTGATGTCTATAGTTCATATGTTTTATCAAATTGAACTTAAGAAATATTTATATGTTCCACAAATTTGTACGCAGGGCAACTGGAGTGAATGCTACAAATTTACCTATAATCGATTCTGAAGAAAATGAAGCCAGATTTTTCTATTGATGTAGTGTTGGAAAAATGAACCACCTAGACCACGAAACCAGAATGACCCGAGACGCAGTTGATAGATTTTCATCAATATAATACAAGTATGAAACAAAACCACACTAATACAGACTCAACGGACAACCAGTAGCATCATCACTTAACAATTACCATTCAGCTGCTTGTAGGGGCACTAACTCATGCCAAGCCTTCCTGGCCTGTCCCATCCATTGTTTGTGTTTTTAAAAGGTCTGCCTCCTTTTCTTTTTCCCTGGGGATTTCAGAACAAGGTCTGTCTTGAAATGCTATAAGCTGGGTTTTTTTTTTATTTCTCAATGTGTGTCCTATCCAGTGCCATCTTTTCCTTACCTTTTGCTCCCTTGGTATTGGATTCAATGATTCTTTCCACCATCCTCCACAAATAGGTCCCATCATGTCACACCAAGCTTAGGGTTCTTCAATGTTTGTGCAATGAAGACAGCTGCACCCATCTTAAACCTTCGGTACGGTAGTCTGTAAGGTATTGGATTCTTTCCACCAGTTCCACATAGGTGATCATGTCACACCATCTTAATTCTTCTGTTATGTGCAGGCACCCATTTAGAAATTCGGTAAGTCTGTAGGCTAACTTCTTGATTATCGTTTTTATTGTTTTCAAAGCCATAAAGATTCAGGTGTTCTCACTCTGTTTAATATGCAGTGTCTATTTTCTTTTCTCTTTCTTTCTTGTTCCCTCTTTTACACTATCTTTCCATGGGATGTTCTTCTGCACTTGATTTCATATAGCCATTATCTGTCTGTTTACCGATCTGATCATCTGTTTACCGATCTGATCATCTGTTTACCTATCTAATCATGAAACAGCTCATTTGTTACAGGCATCTTTCATCACCTAAAGGGACTGTCAGTCCGCTTCTCTCATGGAGACTGCTTACCTTTTAGCACACAAAAAAAACAGAAGTGAACATGAAATAAATAAATACTGAGGATTCCTTCAGCCCGTCTGCTGATTTCATTCATAACCCTCCACTCCCAAAGGAGCATAGGCCTTCAACAAACACATGCCAAGTTCTCTTGTCACGTGCCATCATCTCAAGTTCTCCTTATCATTTTCACCTCTGTTTCCAGCTCTCTTCTCCATGTGCTTCTTGGTCTACCTCTGCTTCTCTTGCCCTGGGGATTCTAGAACAAGGACTACCTTGTAATGCTATCAACAGGTTTCCTCAGTGTGTGTCCTATCCATCGCCATAACAGTGTGTTGAAGAAAACTGCAGGAGCTGGGAATAATATAACACAACACAATGGAGGTATGAAGAAGGCTGCAGCAGATGGGAATAATAGAACACAACACAACAGAGATTTTAAGAAGATTGCAGGAGATGGGAATAGAATACAACACAGTGGAGATTTGAAGGAGATTACAGGAGATAGTAATAATAGAACACAACACAGTGGTGGTGTAAAGCCAGCCACCACAGATGGGAATAATAGAACACGACAAAATGAAGATTTGAAGAAGACTGCAGGAGATAGGAATAATACAGGGTGTTTATAAAGTCGCTGTGCAGTGAAATTTACGCCCGGGCGAGACTACGTCACCAGAAATGTGGTTTTCAATTGGGGCTTGTTGTGTAATGCTGCACACGGGATTGTGGAACACAGCATTGGAACACAGAATATCATGACGTAAATTTGCATCATTCGTGACGTAATTTCTAAAATATTTTTCAAATTCACTGCACAGCAACTTTATAAACACCCTGTAGAATACAACACAATGGAGATCTGAAGAAGGCAGCAGGAGATGGAAATAATAAAACACAGCACAATATAGGTATGAAGGAAGCCACAGCAGATGGGAATAATAGAACACAACACAATGAAACTTGTGTACACTTAGATACACAGTGTGTAATTAATCAGGGCATAAGAAGTTCTGGTAAACCTGAAAAATCGTCTGAGCAAAAATATAACTTGACAAGTTCTGGAAGCAGTGAAATCACCACAACAATATTTCACCTTAAGGTAATTTGCTATTCTCCTTTTGTTGTCCCAGAAATATGTTCTCCCTTTGATGTATGATAACTTAACATATAATTTGAGATGAAATTTTGTTGTTTAGCAAGAATGGATTAGAACGAGGCCAGGTAACACTACTTAACAACAGTGCACACTTGTATGTGGCAGTATGTACACTTGATTATCATTATTGGAACAGCTTGTTTGTGTATGTCTGTGAGATATAGAAAAACATTGCATGGTTTGATGCGAGAAACTACTTTGTGGACTGCTGTTCATTAGCAGCTGTACAGAATGTATGGAAGCCTGTTGCAAATCATTGTCAACACTTATCCCATGTTCTCAATGTATGAGTTGTAATCTCTCATTGTCAACACTTATACCATGTTCTCAATGTATGAGTTGTAATCTCTCATTGTCAACACTTATCCCATGTTCTCAATGTATGAGTTGTAATCTCTCATTGTCAACACTTATCCCATGTTCTCAATGTGTAGTGAAATTGACAGAGATACAACGGTAAAATCCCTCCAAAGATAACATTTAAGGATAAAACATAATGCGTAGGCTGCGAATAGTACATGATCGCCTAGACCGCGGGTCATCATCCTCCATAATAATTGACTTGCTAAACAGGAGGGGAACGGCGGATCAAAAAGAAAAAAAAAATATGACTGGAAAGGCTAAGGAGACGCAATTGGGGGGGAAACGGAGAAAAGTCACGTTTCCCAAGTTGACATAAAAAGTAAGCAACTCGACAGAAGGGACCTTAGATATAATACGCCACAGTCATTTATTGGACGCTTTTGCAATACCAAGCCCTTGATTTGAATTCAGCGGCTAAACGCAGATGTTAGGAATATTACAAAAATTTAAAAAGTACTTTTTTCTTAATATTAATGTTAGGAATATAAAAATTAGCTGGCCGGATGGCCCATTCTGAGCAGTGAACAAATACGTTCTTAATTTTACAAACGGATAGATAATATTGAAGATAATGACAAAAGACAGTGTTGTTCACATCATCGACAGACTGTATGGAATCTAAAAGTGTCGCTAATTGCACAAAAAAACACGACCTCGAAACGCAGGTGTTCAAATTTACTTAGTATGGAGGAGAGGGTTTTGGGTGGTAGCTGTGTCTAAATATAACTTTTAACGACAAAATTTTGGAGGGGAGAGAAAGGTTGGGTCAAAAATCGAGTACATTTTGTAGAAACACAAGTAGAGACGGACAGACTAACAGATAACCATCCATACTTGACTGAAGCATGACTGAAATGACTTTATGGTAGGAAATTTGAAATTTAAAATAAACCTAGGCAGTGATTGGCCACAGACAATCATATCATTAGCGCTCAGACGCGAAAGTGGGGCCATTCTTCAATAGTTGTTCAGTGATAGACACAGATTTTAAAGTGTGGTGATTTCCATATGAAAGAAAGTGTAATAAAGTTAGGGACGCCATACTATAGCCAGCAGCTCAGCTGAGTTTTGCTAGCAATTCTGTGTTATTTATTCATAATCTGAGCTGCGAGTTTCTGTTGTCAACAAAGCAGTGTCTATTCAGTTGGTGTCTTTACTCGAGTGTATCTGTGCAGTACTTGTGACAGAGACCACCATTATTGCCCGCCAGCACAGAGAGGTGGGACCATCAGATTTCAGCACCAGAGCTACAATTAAAAGATGAGTGAGCCTCTGGTCTGCTGGACATTCACCAACCACGTTTAGTTACTACTACCCTCATAAAAATTCCCACCATTTTCTGGACACTGTGTAGTCAATATAGACAGGTGTGATGAGGCCACCCCAACAGCACAAACAGTAACTATCCTCCCAAGTAGATGACTACTAGAACATTTTAATAAAACTAACTAGTATAGTACATATATATGTACACTATTGCATTTATGATATAATATTCCATGCATTTCTTTCATAATTTCTAAATCCTTTTAAGTTCTGGTCAACCTAAAAAATTGATACAGAACAAAATAAATGTAATATAATTCTATCAAAAAATTTTACACTATTGAGTTAGTTCAGTGTGTTGTAATATTTATTAATATTATTAGTCTTGTTAAATATCTGTGGGTATATCTATAACCTATTACACCACACTACATATCATAACCCTAGACACTTTACGTAGCCACATTCATTAAAAAAAAAATTAAGTGTGAGGTCGTAGTGGTAGCAAGAAAGGCCTTCTGACAATTCTCAACTACATTTTATCTCAGGAGCCTTCACAGCTGGCCTCATACAATTACATTTAGTAATATCACCATCATGCAATACCATCAACACCACTACATAAATTGGGGTCTTGTCCAGGGATAATTAGCCCAACAATAATATTAGGATCTCCTGGTGGGAGAAATAAAAGTAGGGAAATAAATTGTAAAATTCCCTTTAACATTAAAAGTGTCCCTGCAGATAAAAGTTGGTGAATCTTCACAGCCAGTAATAATTAATTAGTTAACTGGTTAGTTAGAATTGGTAGACTATAGTCATAAGAAGTACTTAGTGTATTTACTGGTTAGAGATTTATCTTGTATATTATTATATTGTCTAAAAAGTATGGCGGAGCTGGCAAAATTTAGATCAGCTGCTGTGCTCACCGCGAAGGAGATGGGAATGGATGGTCAAATTTTAATTCAATACGTAACGACTGAATGTGATAAATATATTGAAAGGGAAGATAGAAAGGTAGCTGAAGAGAAGAGGTTACAAATTGAGGCTGATAGAGAAATTAAGAGGCTGCAGATGGAGGCAGAAGAAAAACGACAGCAAAGGGAGGCAGAAGATAAAAAGGCCGAAAGGGAGGCAGAAGATAGAAGGTTGCAAAGGGAGCACGAATTACGACTAAGGGAGCTGGAATTACAAGGCCAGGCTCCTGAAAATGGTGCCAGCCCTTTTGCCTCAGATGCTACGCCTAGTCTGGGAGCCTCAAACTCAGCTATGGGGTTTCATTTAGACCATTTTGTTGAAAAAGACGATGACATAGAGGGGTACCTAGGACGTTTTGAGTTATTAGCTACTACATATGGGTTAGAGAGAGAGAGAGGTGGAGCTTAAAGCTATCACAGGGATTGAGAGGTACTTCTTATGAAGTATTTGCTAAAATGAACAGGGAAGACCAAGACAATTATGACATGTTAAAGCAGGCTTTGTTATTAAGGTACGAGAAGAATGGTGAATTTTATCGTAAGAAATTTAGAAATGCCAAACTGTTGTCTGGGGAGACATACCACCAATTCTCTGCTAGACTAGAAACCTATTTGGAGAAATGGACGGCTCTGGGGAAGACCCAAGATCTTAAAGAAATGATCATGATTGAGCAATTGAGAGAGTCCATGGCTCCAGACATGAGAAAATTTCTCATGGAACAAGGTGCAGAGAAGTTGGGGGAAATTTTAAATTTTGCTGAGAGGTATCAGGCAGCTCAGGCAGAGGTAAGTGGTGCTAAAAAGAAGCACATAGACAATTTTAAAGCTCCACAGCAATTTAATAAATTTGATAATAGAGAGCAGGGAAATAAAGGTAGGACAAACTTTGAGCGGCCAAGAAATGACTATCGCGACAGAAACTCACAGTTCAATGACCAAAAGTTCAATGAAAGAAAACCGTTGAACCAAGGAAAAAGATGGTGTAAATGGTGCAAGAAGGATAACCATAACACCGAATTTTGTAGAAGGAAACCTTCAAACATTGCTGCAATGAAGTCGAAGACGCAAAGATTAAAGGTTAATCCTAAGGAGCAACAGGAACCTTATCACCCCCCAGTTTGTGAGGATGTTATTTGTAATGGGGTCACCATAAGGTGCCTTTATGATACAGGTTTGGATTATGATTCAGTTGTGAAGTCTAGCCTAGTGGACCCAAGTCAGTATACCACAGAAACAGTGGAAATACAGGGGCGACTAAGGACATACCACTCATGACACTTCCCATCGCAAGGATAACGGTGAAAACTCGCTATGTGGAAGGAGAAATCAGAGCAGCAGTGATAGATGAACCAATCTACCCTCTGATATTGGGGTGTAGATACGTCTTCTTGGGGAATCCCGAGAAACCTGTGATCATGGCGACAGTGCAGACCAGGTCACAGAAGAAGGAGGAAGAAGGTGAACCTATAAATGCTCATCCAGAGGAGATGAGGAGGGCGCAGGCTGAGGATAGGACACTCAAGCCCTGTTTTAAAAAATTGCCCAAATGCCACACACCTCCGAGCAAGGGGGAATATTTCATGAAGAACAAACTCTTATACAGGAAGGCCGGAACTGGAACAAATGGTCACAACCAGCTGGTTCTTCCCACTTCATATAGAGATAAAGTGATGGAACTCGGGCATGCGATTCCCTTCAGTGGTCACATGGGGATCAGCGCCACAGGACAGCGTATAGCTTGTCATTACTTCTGGCCAGGGATAACGGAGGATATAAAAAGATATGTCAAATCTTGCCCAGAATGTCAAAGGGTAGCTCCAAAGCACTGGACTGCTCCTGCAACTCTAGGGGAAATGCCCATAGTTGGAACACCTTTTGAGAGGGTTGCAGTGGATATTGTAGGACCTCTCACTCGGACCAAGAGGAGGAACAGTTACATCCTTACTCTGGTGGACACTTGTTCTATGTGGGGAGAGGCGGTAGCCCTGCCATCAATTGATTCAAAACATGTAGCAGAGGCACTACTTACAATATTTACCCGATTAGGATTCCCGCATCAAATCTTGACGGATAATGGATCTCAGTTCAAGGGGAAACTAACGGAAGAAGTTTTTAAGCTATTTCAAGCCAGGCACTTTCATTGTAGTCCGTACCATCCACAAGGGAACGGCCAGGTAGAGAGGTTCAACGGGACTCTCATTTCTATCCTGAGAAAGCTGGCACACGAAAAACCGGATCTGTGGGATCAATTCCTGCCCGCCGCATTGTTTGCGTATCGGGAGGTACCACATAGTTCAACCGGGATGGCTCCCGCAACTCTGCTATTTGGGAGGCCAATAAAAGGTCCCTTAGAAGCGTTATTAAGGACCTGGACAGATGAGAAGGCGGAAGAGACTGTTACCTCATCGTATCAATATGTGAACGAACTGACCACTCGTTTGAAAGCTGGATGGAAACTGGCAAATGATAATTTGAAGCAAGCCAGGAAGAAACATGCAGCATATTTTAATAGGAAGGCAAAGGACAGGGAACTGGCAGTCGGAGAGAAGGTGCTGCTTCTACTACCCGGAAGCCAGAATAAATTACAAATTGGTTGGCAAGGTCCATATACGGTTCTAGAGAAGGTGTCTAGAACAAACTATAAAATTGACAAAAAGGGGAAGGAAAAAGTTTATCATGTAAACCTGTTAAAGAAGTATCTGGACAGACCACTCCAGGAAAGCACCCCCTTATTGACCTTGGCTATTGCAACCCAGATGCAAAAAGAACCACTCACCTCACATGAATACCCATTACATCCTTATGAAACAGCAGCACAGGTAAAAGTCAGTAAGCACCTGACTAAAAACCAGAGGGAGAGAGTTCAACAGGTTCTGGAGGAACATACAGATGTATTAACAGATAAACCAGGCCATACAAATTTGCTACAGTATGACATGAAACTGGTAGACTCAAACCCAATCTGTATGAGAGCCTATTCTATTCCGTTCGCGAAGGAGAAGGCATTGAAGGAAGAAATAGAGTATTTGTTGAAGGAGGGGATTATTTCGCACAGTGAATCATCTTTTAGTTCTAGTGTCGTTTTGTTGAGAAAACCGTCTGGGGAACACAGACTGTGCATAGATTACAGGAAACTGAATGCTGTCACAGAAGGACAAGTGGATCCATTACCAGACACAAAACAGTTATTTGCCAGACTGAACAAGGCAAAATACTTTTCAAAGGTGGATCTTAGTAAAGGCTATTACCAGATCCCAGTGAAGCCTGAAGTGAGACCTTATTTGGCTTTTAGCACCTCGGATGGACATTATGAATTCAATATGCTACCATTCGGACTGAAAAATGCTCCGAGTGTGTTTTCAAGGATGATGCGCAAATTGTTGGATCCCCTGAATAACCCATGTATCACGAATTTCATGGATGATATTCTCGTCGCCACAGAGACATTTGAAGAACACATTGAAGCTCTGGAGATGTTTGATAGACTTCGGGAGGCGAACTTAACTGCTAGGCCAACAAAATGTTGTATTGGATGCAAGGAGTTGGAATTCTTGGGACACACTGTATATCAGGGTAATATGACCCCTGATCCTAAGAATTTGGAAAAACTGCAGAGAGCACCTAGGCCACAAACAAAAAAGGACGTGCGATCATTCGTGTCGTTATGCGGATTTTATCAGAAATACATCAAAAATTTTAACGCTATTTGTGCTCCTCTGACTGATTTGACTCGCAAGCGACTTCCAGATAAAATTATTTGGACTGCACAATGTGAACTAGCGTTCCAAGAGTTAAAGGAAAAACTCACTAGCAAGCCTATTCTCAAACTGCCTGATTTGACACAGGACTTTGTCTTAAGAACCGATGCAAGTAATGTAGGACTAGGAGGGGCTTTGTTGCAAAGATCAGCTTCACCTGATGGGGAACTGAAACCAGTCGCTTATGCAAGCCGCAAATTGAATAAGGCGGAACAAGGATACTCCACAAGCGAAAAGGAATGTTTAGCATTAATCTGGGCAATAAAGAAGTTTCAAATCTATCTGTATGGTAGGACATTTGTGGTGGAGACGGACCATCAGCCTCTCGTGTTCTTGTCTCAGGCTAAGCATGGAAACGCAAGATTGCTGAGGTGGTCTTTATTGCTTCAACCTTATCAGTTCAGTATCCAATATATCCCAGGCAAATTGAATGTCGGTGCAGATTTCCTCAGTCGGCACCCCTGTGATCAAAATTAGAGTAGTGGCAGACGTGAGGAGTAATTTTACCTATGTGTATCGCTGGTTTTGGAACTTGCCATAGGCATGTTTTCGAGTGGGGAGATGTGTAGTGAAATTGACAGAGATACAACGGTAAAATCCCTCCAAAGATAACATTTAAGGATAAAAACATAATGCGTAGGCTGCGAATAGTACATGATCGCCTAGACCGCGGGTCATCATCCTCCATAATAATTGACTTGCTAAACAGGAGGGGAACGGCGGATCAAAAAGAAAAAAAAATATGACTGGAAAGGCTAAGGAGACGCAATTGGGGGGGGGGGAAACGGAGAAAAGTCACGTTTCCCAAGTTGACATAAAAAGTAAGCAACTCGACAGAAGGGACCTTAGATATAATACGCCACAGTCATTTATTGGACGCTTTTGCAATACCAAGCCCTTGATTTGAATTCAGCGGCTAAACGCAGATGTTAGGAATATTACAAAAATTTAAAAAGTACTTTTTTCTTAATATTAATGTTAGGAATATAAAAATTAGCTGGCCGGATGGCCCATTCTGAGCAGTGAACAAATACGTTCTTAATTTTACAAACGGATAGATAATATTGAAGATAATGACAAAAGACAGTGTTGTTCACATCATCGACAGACTGTATGGAATCTAAAAGTGTCGCTAATTGCACAAAAAAAACACGACCTCGAAACGCAGGTGTTCAAATTTACTTAGTATGGAGGAGAGGGTTTTGGGTGGTAGCTGTGTCTAAATATAACTTTTAACGACAAAATTTTGGAGGGGAGAGAAAGGTTGGGTCAAAAATCGAGTACATTTTGTAGAAACACAAGTAGAGACGGACAGACTAACAGATAACCATCCATACTTGACTGAAGCATGACTGAAATGACTTTATGGTAGGAAATTTGAAATTTAAAATAAACCTAGGCAGTGATTGGCCACAGACAATCATATCATTAGCGCTCAGACGCGAAAGTGGGGCCATTCTTCAATAGTTGTTCAGTGATAGACACAGATTTTAAAGTGTGGTGATTTCCATATGAAAGAAAGTGTAATAAAGTTAGGGACGCCATACTATAGCCAGCAGCTCAGCTGAGTTTTGCTAGCAATTCTGTGTTATTTATTCATAATCTGAGCTGCGAGTTTCTGTTGTCAACAAAGCAGTGTCTATTCAGTTGGTGACTTTACTCGAGTGTATCTGTGCAGTACTTGTGACAGAGACCACCATTATTGCCCGCCAGCACAGAGAGGTGGGACCATCAGATTTCAGCACCAGAGCTACAATTAAAAGATGAGTGAGCCTCTGGTCTGCTGGACATTCACCAACCACGTTTAGTTACTACTACCCTCATAAAAATTCCCACCATTTTCTGGACACTGTGTAGTCAATATAGACAGGTGTGATGAGGCCACCCCAACAGCACAAACAGTAACTATCCTCCCAAGTAGATGACTACTAGAACATTTTAATAAAACTAACTAGTATAGTACATATATATGTACACTATTGCATTTATGATATAATATTCCATGCATTTCTTTCATAATTTCTAAATCCTTTTAAGTTCTGGTCAACCTAAAAAATTGATACAGAACAAAATAAATGTAATATAATTCTATCAAAAAATTTTACACTATTGAGTTAGTTCAGTGTGTTGTAATATTTATTAATATTATTAGTCTTGTTAAATATCTGTGGGTATATCTATAACCTATTACACCACACTACATATCATAACCCTAGACACTTTACGTAGCCACATTCATTAAAAAAAATTAAGTGTGAGGTCGTAGTGGTAGCAAGAAAGGCCTTCTGACAATTCTCAACTACATTTTATCTCAGGAGCCTTCACAGCTGGCCTCATACAATTACATTTAGTAATATCACCATCATACAATACCATCAACACCACTACACAATGTATGAGTTGTAATCTCTCATTGTCAACACTTATCCCATGTTCTCAATGTATGAGTTGTAATCTCTCATTGTCAACACTTATCCCATGTTCTCAATGTGTCAGTTGCAATCTCTCATTGTCAACACTTATCCCATGTTTTCAATGTGTCAGTTGTAATCTCTCATTGTCAACACTTATCCCATATTCTCAATGTGTGAGTTGTAATCTCGCGTTGTCAACCCTTGACCAATGTTCTACGTATGTCAGTTGCAATCTGTCTCATTGCTTGACCCATGCTCTCAGTTAATGAGTTGTAGCCTGTGTGATTGCTTAAACGGTTCCATATTCCAGATATACGAGTTATAACCCATGATGTTACTCGAGTGTTCCTATATCTAAGACATACATGAGTTGTCATATGTGACACTGTAGTAATATGTGTAATAGCTAGACTCTTCCCATATTCTATTTATGTTAGTGGTAATCTATGTAATAGCTAGACTTTTCCCATATTCTCTATATGTTAGTGGTAATTTTTGTAGTAGCTAGACTTTTCCCATATTCTGTATGTGGGGTTGGTAATCTGTGTAATAGCTGGAAATCTTCCCATATTCTATATGTGGAAGTGGTAATCTATATGATGACTGGGAATTTTCCTATATTCTGTATGTGGAGGTGGTAATCTAAGTAATGGCTACACTTTTCTCATATGAAACGTGAGAGTTGTTATCTGTAGCGAAATGGTTTTTGTTTAGAGGGAGAAAGTGTAAGTATGACAGACTTGATGGAAGAATAAAAGATAATCTCTAGAGGAAACTCTTCCAGACTGCAAGTTGAATGCACAGTCTCTCCTCGGGAATTAGTCCACTCAAAAAACTTTCTAAGAGAATTCTGGTGAAACTAAACAGGATATTCTCTAGGCGATAAATTCTTTATCCGATATCCTACAAAGCACTATGTATAGTACATATAGATGGATAAGAGATTTGGTGCCCAGCCACATTAAAAATATCCTGACCCAATAGTGTTATTTAATTTTGGCTCTGCCCCCAGGGTGTAGATTTATGTTACTAAAACTATACAACCCAATTAAATATTACAAAGAAAATAACAACAGACTCTGTTATGTAAAGTTTACAAAAAATGAAGATAGAATCTCACATATATTCAAATGTACAACTAATATGTTCCCTAATCTATGAATGGTTCTGAACCATGTCAGAATTAATTTTTCATCATAGGACAATAGGAATATTATGGTTTAGTCTTCTGGTATGACAACCTGGTAGGACTGGATTGACAAACAATTGAAGCTTCATTAGCAGTCATGCCAGAGAAGTCATTTCCCATATCTGCTGGGCGCTAATCGTCCATCAGAAATCTAACGAACATTCATAGTTAACATCATTACCAAAGTGCTATTTATTATCTAGGAAATACTATAGCATAACTGATGTTATAAGCAAACAGGTGGGTCTCAACCTATATCTGGCTTCCAGCTTGTTTACCGCAGTGATTTTCAACATATGGGCTGTTAGCTTCACCAACTGTGAAGTTTGGGGCAGTGGTCATCAAAAGTTTGAGAACCACTGGTCTACCTTGTGCCCATAGAGCAGTAAATTCAATTTGGGGTCACTGTCAACAATGGTTTGAGAACCACTGGGTAATAGTTTTCTATTCTGCTGTAACATGTTCGGGTGTCGTTGCTACCAAGGTTTGAGAACCTCTGAATTACAAGTCAGTCAACATATTCATTTATAAAATTGGCTACAGTGCTGTTGCCCATCATTACATAGTTCTGTGTTTATGTGATAGGCATTCATATACCTTGATAATACCATCATAACACAGGATACATGCACATCAATACATTAAAATATAATAAGGATATTTGCAGAAATCAGTTCAGGATTAAAATATGACAAGGATAATCATGGCTGAAATCATACAGTAGAATTTAGTAGAAATTATTCAGTATAAAACAGGACAAGGGTAGTTCATACATGAAACTTTCAGTATACATAATGTTGTTGTCTCCTGTACAAAATCAAGGATATTAATTTCTGTCACTGTGAAAAACAAAAGATACATAATGCTGTTGTCTCCTGTACAAAATCAAGGATATTAATTTCTGTCACAGTGATAAACAAAAGATACTGACATGATATGTTGTAGATAAACATATGATTAATTCATGTTATTCATATAACAATATAGATCACTTACTCGCTGCGCTCATAACCACTGCTGTTTAAAATGATCGGGCCCCTCTGTATTTCTTGGGAGCAACCATTTGTCCTGGTCAGTCTGCCGGCTAGCGAGAGAATGCCTCTTACCAGAATATGCCTTTGCTTTGAGAATCGCGCCAAAATCCTCCAGGTTTCTGTTTGGTGGCTATAATTTGCATACGTGAGGGGTGGGGGGCCTGACCTATTTTTGACATTACGTTCCATTCCCCAAACTGGCCGGTACGTGGCATTGTGATACCAGGCAATACTCCATTGTGGTTGCTGAGGTCAAAAGTCATATAACACAATGACTGCCTTACCCGTATGCTAAAAGTGGCGGTAAAAGGTTCACAGCGAAGCGTTAGCTACTTTGCCAGTCAAACGTAGAACAAAGGAATTTATTTTCCGAAGCAAATGGGAGATCTCCTGATGTGTATTTATGAGTGGTAGAGATTCTAGAGAATTTAGAGAAAAGGAATGTTTTGGTATGAGAAAAGATTGACAGAGAGAAAAGAAGGCGAATACACTTCGTGACATTATCCTTGCAGGGATTGCTTTGTGCAAAAATGAAATCTCTAAAATATTTCAGTGACTATTTTGAATATTACAGGTAACAGATGAGATGTGTAAACAGAAACATGAAAACGTCATCATTGCTAGATCTCACATCTGCAGACAGACACAGCTAAATACCTGATGTTGGCAGGAGAAGGGAAAACACTCATTCATCAACCATTGAATATTTTCCTATCACAGGTTACATACCTTTTACTATATTGTGGATATTGTGGACACCGAGGTCAACAACAGAATTGCAAAGGCAAGTGCAGCTTTTGGAAGACTAAGAGTAAATGTCTGGGATCGACAAGGAATTAGTGCCGCCACCAAGATAAAAGTATATCATGCAGTAGTGCTCACTACCCTTCTGTATGCCTGTGAAACATGGACAGTGTATAGCAGACACGCCAAGAAGCTTAATCATTTCCACATGAGCTGTCTTTGCAGGATACTCAGGATCAAGTGGCATGATAGAGTATCTAATTCTGAGGTCCTCAACAGAGCACATATCTCAAGCATCTACACATTGCTGCAGAGGGCCCAAACTAGATGGGCCGGACATGTTGTTCGCATGCCCGAAAAACGCCTCCCAAAGCAGTTGATGTACAGTGAACTCTCTATGGGTAAGCGAACAGTAGGGGGACAAAAGAAACGCTTCAAAGACACACTGAAAGCATCGTTGAGCAGCTTCAAAATTGATGTCTCCTCCTGGGAGACTATCGCACATGGTCGCTTTGCCTGGCGGACAAACATTACTCAAGGCGCTCGCATTGCAGAACAGAATCTAGCTGATAAGGCAGAAGGCAAGCGTGCTGCAAGAAAAGTCAGAATGCGCAGCAACACTACTATCGACTCTAACCATGTGTGCCCCGTATGTGGCATGGCCTGTAGGGCCAAAATAGGATTAATTAGCCACATGAGATCACGGCACACTTATCACTAACATATAAATCTTTATTTGGAGACCATAGGTGTTATATTACCAACGTAGAAATCTTTATGTGGACACTAGAGGTGTTATATCACCAACATATAAATCTTCATGTGATGTGGAGTCTGTCCAAAATATTGCAATGCTTGTTTTCTCATCCTGACTATTTCTCATCCAACCTTTAAGGGCATCAGACAGATGCCAATTTTCTGTCACATCTTTTATAACTCATTTATTTGTCACTATTGATCAGTCTTTTTGTCCATCTGCCTGTCTTTCTGTATGTCTCTCTCTCTCTCTCTCTCTCTCTCTCTCTCTCTCTCTCTCTCTCTCTCTCTGTCTGTCCCATCTTGTCTTTATTTGTGTTTGGACATCCAGTCTCAAGTTGTGTATTCATGTAACTCTTGATAAACATTTCTGTCAGTCTCTCTGTCTGTCCCATCTTGTCTATATTTGTGTTTGGACATCCAGTCTCAAGTTGTGTATTCATGTAACTCTTGATAAACATTTCTGTCAGTCTCTCTGTCTGTCCCATCTTGTCTATATTTGTGTTTGGACATCCAGTCTCAAGTTGTGTATTCATGTAACTCTTGATAAACATTTCTGTCAGTCTCTTTGTCTGTCCCATCTTGTCTATATTTGTGTTTGGACATCCAGTCTCAAGTTGTGTATTCATGTAACTCTTGATAAACATTTCTGTCAGTCTCTCTGTCTGTCCCATCTTGTCTATATTTGTGTTTGGACATCCAGTCTCAAGTTGTGTAACTCTTGATAAACATTTCTGTCAGTCTCCCTGTGGAGTCCAGTCCACTTTTGTCAAGACAGTTGGTCTCTTGTGGCCAGGTTGTGACCATTGCTTTCATGGTGTGGACAATAATAACAAACATGTAATAAACATCTTGTTCTTCTCATATCCACATGATATATTTAGAAGCTGTATATTATATTTTTTCCAGATCAGAGATTTAGGCCTGCATATGCTGAGGAAAGAGAAAGTTTGCAGTATTTTAAGAACTCTGACGCTGAATCAGCTTCCACATGTTATACACAGAAGCTGACTTATGTGCAACTAGATTCTCGGCTTCAGGAGCCATATTTTGACGCGGATAGCCATAAAGATAGCGGTGTCTTTTGTGAGAGATTTTCCCCAAAACCTGATTATCAGCAACCAGGTCACGAGCAGCAACTCCTGCCACAAGCAACACATTATCAACAAAGTTTGTGTCACCAGTTTCCAAATTTCTCAGAGAATATGCAATTGAAGACAAATCAACATCATCATCATAAAGCAACATTACACCACCGGCCCGAGCCTAGCCAATAGAATTACATTCCTTATCAGCCACACTACTTTCACATCCAGCAGCAAAATTATGACAACACGCCTGTCATGGAAGACAATCATCAGATCAGTCAGGACAGTTCATGGCCCCCACATCAGTTCAGTGACCACAACACAGCAACGTTTTCTAGCAGTGTCCGTCTCCTGCAGCATGAACTTCAGAATTACCACCAGGCATGATCAGCTGTATTACCTGTGCCTCAGGCATTATTTACAGCATCTCTTCCATCTTCATCAGTTGAGCATGAGTCTTTATCACGACCATCTAGCACGCTATCTTCCATGCTGTCTTTTAGGCAGTCTTTGGGAATAAAATAAAATCAGCCCTTGTTACCTCAGTGTGAATCTATCATATGAAATCAGTTTCTACACCAACCTGAATCTTTACAATCAAATTAGCTTTTTATTCACCAGAATGAACTGGTACAATCGAGTCAGCTTTTATTGCAGCAGCAAACATCAGTTAAATCAAATCAGCCATTGGTAGGTCAACATTAATCTGTAAAATCAAATCAGCAAGAGCCATTGTTCTCCAACTTTAATCTCAGTTCAAGATTGGCAGATATGTCCAGTCATCACTCACATATGTCAACAGGCACAGCTCAAGGGATGCAGGCTACGGGAATATGTTCACGCTCAAGGTCCAGTGTCATCCATCATAAACCTTCCCTGTCACTGCCAAGGGATCATCATGTAAATGCTCACAGTGATGACGTATGGCCAGTGTATTCTGACATCCAGCATCCGTATCCCAGCCTTCTTCATGACTTGAATCAGTCATTCACCAGTCAAGTCACAAACATCCCACTGCTGCCATCTCTGGAGGAAGTTCATGCAGACATTTGTAATGACAATCAACACCCAAGAGGAATCTGTGACACAGATGTTACACCAAGTTTGAATTTGCCTAAAAGAATAACTTGTACAGATGTGCCCAGGTATAATATTCCAGAAGATCATTACTTTAATGGTGGCTCAGTTCAGGTGTCCCTGTCAAGTGCTGATGATACAACTATGGGGAATAATCTTTTTACCCCAAAACTCAGTCTTCCAGCATACATTCCACATTTGCAGCAGCCTAATTTACCACTCAAGGATTGTTTACATATGCAACCAGCGACTACAACAGAATATGTGAATAATGTCAGAGATGAAGATTTATCTACCATCAACACCTGGCCAGACCAGCTTAGCCAGACTTCAGGTAGACCTGAGCATGCCAGGTGGCACAAACAAGATGTAAAGCTTCCAGGTAAAAGAGAGTCTCAAGACTCAGAACAATTTAGGAGCAACTCTTGTTCCAGGTCTGAGCTGTTTCATAGATTTGTTGTAGAAATTGACCCAGTCAGCAGTGTTGTGACAGACCCATTCAGAAGTGTTGTGACAGTCACTTCAGGGGTGACAGAAATAGACCCAGTTAGCAGTGTTGTGACAGAAATGGACCCAGTTAGCAATGTTGTGACAGACCCAGTCAGCAGTTTTGTCACAGACCCATTCAGCAGTGTTGTGACAGACACAGTCAGCAGTGTTGTTACAGACCCAGTCAGCTGGGTTGTGACAGTAACTTCGGAGGTTACACAAGGGAAGGAACAAAATAATTATGATGTAACACGAGTTACTAAATATTGCACATTACATAGTAACATACAAGTCTCATCTCAGTCTTCCATATAACTGAAACAGTTAACTTAATATCTTACAGTAAGTAACAAAAAACACTAACGCTATATAAAAATGGGTTATCTTTTTAAAAAATTAACAGAAAAATAACTAATGAACTTGTTGACATAAAATTTGGCCACATGTTACAAGAGATATTATATTTTATGATGAACAAAGTTTACTTTATAAATTTTAATGTTTTATGTGAAAATAATTAATTAACATGAAGTGACGAAAAAAAATGAAAGGAAAACCCCCAGTGCACCTGGGAATGAATTTCACTCACATAAAAAGTGCAAAGAATGCCAAACCAGCAGATGATGTGCATAACATCCCTACCTATGGCGTGAACCACCCAAAAATGTCTACCTCAATGAGCTTTGTAGATATGGCTCTTGCAATATGACCCTTTTAAATAGCACAAATTTAGAACTTTGAATAGCAATATCTCTGTTTCTATACCATGTAAGAAAAAAGTGGAGATTCATGCCATAAAGGATAACATGGGCTATAAGTGTGCAAAATTTGAAAGCTATAGCTTTAAAATTGTAGAAAATATCACCGGAACTGTGAATCGCAGGCCCTGTTTTCGTTAAAGTTTAGTTTTTAAAATGTTAAAACACTTATCTGATCTCTTTGAACATTGATAACTCATAAACTATTACAGATAAACACATAATTCAAAAAGAATATTGAAGTAAAAAGGCTTATAAATATTTAAAACACAATTATTATATGCAAATCAAAAATAACCCTTTTTGTCTATTTCTGGGTGTATATGCCCCCTTAATTGAGTTCTATACAATACATCATTTGTATACAGATAACTCAGTTTAATTATGTGAAACACGAGTTACTAAATATTGCACATTACATAGTAACATACAAGTCTCATCTCAGTCTTCCATATAACTGAAACAGTTAACTTAATATCTTACAGTAAGTAACAAAAAACACTAACGCTATATAAAAATTTAAATATGCAAAAGCTATGCACATCATAATACAGTCGGTTTCCTAAGTTCAAGACACGTCCTAAACCGGCACAGTAATTATTTTCAATATTAAAACAGTCAACCAAAAATGAAAGTTTTGACAGTTAATGAAGCAAAACAATTATGTGACAAAACTTTATAAACAAAGTAAGAAATTTGATCATGAAAGTATAATTTTATAAATTTAAATCTTAAACGAATTGTTCAATGAAACTGATTATCTTCCTGTTTCTAGGAAGTCTTAAACTTTTGAAACAAAGTGTACTGTAGTAATATTCTGAAGGATAACTCTTCTTAACTGCCACAATATTAATGTGAATGTTTGCCGCTCATTTAGCACTGAATTCTGACTGCAAACAGTTGAACAGGCTGCGTACAATAATGACCCTAGTGTCAGAACTTTGTTGTTCTGGTTGCTTTGGTGCAATGTCATCATCACCAACATCATCGTCATCTGGATCAATTGTAACTGTCTGATGCACAGATTTGTGCACTTTGACAAGCTGCATGAGATGGACAGTAATGTCTGCATGAGCTGCATACTTACTTAGTCATTCCCTTTCTACCGTGAGGTGTAGAGGTTTGGAAGAGAGCACCAGACTGTCCTATCGGCTGCCTTCCTCCTGGTCTGGTTCCATTCTAGTCCTCGGTCCTTCAAAGATTGTCTAATGTTGTCCTCCCAGCGGACTCTGGGTCGTCTTGGGGGTCTGGATCCCTGGCTCTTTGTTTCCCGTGCTTGTCGTGGTAGCTGATCATCTCCTATTCTGCAGACATGGCTGAACCATCTTAGTTGGGACTGTTCTACTTGGGTCTGCAGGGGATGGGATTTTAGGCCTTGACGTATCGTCTGGTTGCGGACTATGTCTCTTCTTGTTACTTCAACCACCTTCCTCAGATACCTCATTTCTGAGGTTTGGATCTGGTTTTTCTGGGCTGTAGTCATTGCCCATGACTCGCATCCATATGTCATGACTGGGACATAGGTGGAGTGGTACACAACCATCTTCGTTTTCTTACCAACCTCTCTCTTGCCGAAGAATCCTCGATTTATGGTCTGACAAAGTCTCCCAGCTTCTGTTTTTCAAGTGGCCAACTCTTCTTTGATGCCTCCCTTTCGGTCAATAATAGCTCCGAGTTATTTAAAGTGGTCGACCTGCTCCAGGACCTGTTCTCCCAGCTTAATCTGATGTCTTCATTCTTCTCGTGATATTACCATGGATTTTGTTTTAGAGTTGCTTATGACCATCCCTCTCTTCTCCAGCTCTTCCTTCCAGACTTGCAGGTTGGATTGGAGATGTGCCCCTGATTTAGCAATCATGGTATTATCATCAGCAAATGCCAGCTCTGAAATACATACCAGTCTCATCTTCCAGTACCCCACTGAATACTTTCTTGTTCTCTCCTTATATGCCTTGATGACATCGTCCATGAGGAGTATTAAAAGATAAGGTAACAGGATATCACATTGTCGTACACCAGTGTTGGTCCTGAACTCTTCTGACTTATGGTTTACTGTCCTCACATAATTTCTGCAAGACTTGTAGAAGCTCTGTATAGCATGAATCAGAGGTGCTGGAATGTTCTTCCTTGCCAAACAGTCCCAAAGTTTGCTCCAGGAGACCCTGTCAAACGCCTTTTCCAGATCTATGAAACAAAGATGGATCTCACTCTTATACTCAAGGGCCTTTTCACTCAGCTGTCTGAGTGTGAAGATTAGGTCTTGAGTACTTCGGTTTGCTCGGAATCCGCACTGGACCTCATCCAATTGTGGCTCAGCTAGGCATCGGAGTCTCTGCTCTAGGATTCAAGAGTAGATTTTACCAGGGACACTGAGAAGTTATATGCCTTTATAGTTTCCACATTGTCGATTGTCACCCTTTTTGAAAATTTGTGTTATGATGGCAATCTCTCAATCTTGTAGTAATGTATTATTGCACCACGTATGCCTGTAGGACTCTTAAGAGTAATAGGTCGCATGATGCTCCCATTTACTTAACCGTTTCTGGTGTTATACCATCATGCCCTGCTGCTTTGCCCATCTTGATTTTCTCTAGTGCTGCCTTCAGTTCTTCCATCTTTATGTCATGTTCACCATCATTGGTTTTCTCTTCTGGGCTAGTGGTTATCATTTCTGATGCTTGACCTTGCTCACCACCAAGGAGTTCTGAGAAATATTCTTTCCATTACTTCCTTCGGGGCAGTAAGCAATTTGCCTTGCTTGTCCTTTATAAATTTGAGAGCGCATTGTTTTTCCTTCTTCATGTTCTTTAGGGTCTTATAGAACAATTTCTGGTTTTCTTGCGCATCTTTTTCTAACTTTTCTCCAAATTCTTCCCATGACTTCTGTTTTGCTGCTAGCACCTTGTTCTTTGCTTCTGTTCGGAGTGTCACATATTCTCTATATTTCTCCATTTGTCCTGTTGTGTATTTAGCTCCTAAGTATTGTTTCCATGCCATTTTCTTCTCTCTTATTTTCTCTTTGACTTCCTCTGTATTTAGCTCCTAAATATTGTTTCCATGCCATTTTCTTCTCTTATTTTCTCTTTGACTTCCTCTGTCCATCAAGGTGTCCTTTTTCTCTTGTTCCCGTCGGACTTCACTACATGCTTCTGCAGCAGCTGTCTTTATGGTGTCCTTGAATTTAACCCAGAGGGTTTCCAAGTCATCAGGTTATTCTTCTGTGATGCTCACCGCTGCAGCAATAAGCCCCCGAAATCTGGTTTAATTTCTGGCTCTCCCAGCTTGTAGGTTTTAATGCTCATTTCTCCCGTCTGTTTACTTGGTTTCTTGCGTGATGTTGGGCAGTTCCTGAGCTGAGCAACTCTTTCAGTTGTTCTTTTGATTGTAAGCAGGTAGTGATTACTTTCAAATCTCTGGCCCCCTCCCGAATCTAGCATCCCGGACACAGAAATAGTCTAGGAAATTGTATCGTCAGAAAAGAACAAAAGAAACCAGTAACTAGAAGTGTTCAACGTTCTAGACTCAGAAATGGGGAAAACAGAGAAAATCAATCTGCTGTTGCCCTTAAGACGCCACAAGGCGTGAGTGGTAGTAGCAGAAGAAGAAAAGAATAATTAATCATGTGGAACACAGATAGTACCAGAAGTAGTACCAGAAGTAGTAAATACAGACCATGTAGTAGTGGTGGTTGTAGCAAGAATAGGAGCAGTAGTACACGTAGATGTACAAGGTGAAGTAGTAGAATCAATAGTAGTAGAAGACAAAGAAGTTTTAATATTAATAGTAGTAGCAGTTGTACTATTATTAGTAGTGGAGGGTGCAGTAATAGTAGAAGCAACAGTTGTAGTAGCAGTAGAAGTAAAAATAACAGTAGTACCAGCAGCAGTTGTAGTAGTAGAAGTAGTAATATTAGTTGTAGCAGCAGCAGTTGTAGTAGTGGTAGTAATTGTAGTTGCAGCAGTTGTTGTTGTAGTAGTAGCAAAAGTAGTTGTAGCAGTTTTAGAAACATTAATAGTAATTGTAGTAGCAATAATAGTAGTAGTAGTAGTAGTTGTAGTAAAAGTACTCGTAGTAGAAACAGAAGCATTTGTAGTAGTAGTAGTAGTACAAGTTGTAATAGCAACAGTTGTAATAGTAGAAATAGTAGTAGTAGTAATAATAGTAGTAGTGATAGCAGTAGTAGTAATAGTAGTAGTACAATCAGTGATAGTAGCAGAAGTAGTATTAGTAGTAGTAGGAGCAGTAGCAACAGTTGTAGTAGAAGGAGTAGTAGTATTAGTAGTAGTAGCAGTAGCAGTATTAGTAGCAGTAGCAGCGGAAGCAATAGTTTAAGCAGTAGTAGTATGAGAAGTAGTAGTAGCAGAAGTAGTAATAGCAGTAGTGGTAGTTGCATTTGTAATAGTAATATCAGTAGTAGCAGCAGTCTTAGTAGTAGCAGAAGTAGTAGTATCAGTAGTAGTAATAGTAGTAGTAGCAGCAGCAGTCTTAGTAGTAGCAGAAGTAGTAGTATCAGTAGTTCATTCATAACCCTCCACTCCCAAAGGAGCATAGGCCTTCAACAAACACATGCCAAGTCCTCCTGTCACGTGCCATCATCTCAAGTTCTTTCCATGTTCTCCTCATCATTTTCACCTCTGTTTCCAACTCTCTTCTCCATGTACTTCTTGGTCTTCCTCTGCCTCTCTTGCCCTGGGGGTTCCAGAACAAGGACTGCCTTGTAATGCTATCAACAGGCTTCCTCAGTGTGTGTCCTATCCATCGCCATCGTCTTCTTCTCCTGAGGACAGCACCAATTCACCTGTGATGAGTTTCTTCCTGTCTACCCCCTTCCACTTTGTTTCACACATTCCCAGAACCTCGATTTTGTATTCCCTCATTTCTGCTGCTACTTGTGCCACTTTCCCTTGTTCGTTCAATGTCCGAACATTCCAGGTGCCAAATCTGGAAGTTCTCCTAGAAGAAAGAAGGTTAGTCAGCAACACAGACTCCTTTCGGCTTTCTCTGTGTTGCATCATACGCCTCCCCGCGAGAGGACCTTCCCCTGTCTTGGATGGCTGTGTTTTATTTTCTTTATTTGACTTGTCCATATTTGTTGAAGTTTTTTGTGGTTTAAATTTTTTTTACAGGATGGGGTAACCGGCCCCATGCCCAACCCTCCTTAGTCGCCTTCTACGACATGCTTGGCAGGGGACAGTGTTACTATTCTTTGCTCCCCTTTCGGGCCCCGGTAACACACGGGTGCAGTATCAGTAGTAGTAGTAGTAGTAATAGTAGCAGTGGTAGTTGCATTTGTAATAGCAGTAGTAGTAGCAGTAGTAGCAGCAGTCTTAATAGTAGCAGAAGTATTAGTAATAGTAGTAGTCGTAGATAGGACATAAACTCAGAAGAGAAAAATCAAGCACAGCCAGAATTGCCATTGACTGGAACCCAGAGGGGAAAAGAAGTGGGGAGGCCACAGAGAAATTGGAGAAGAACTTTTGAAGAGGAGGCTAGAGAAATCGGAATGTCTTGGGTACAGCTGAAAAAGACAGCCCAGAATAGAAATAGATGGAGAGCAACTGTTTCTGCCCTATGTTCCACATGGAACGAAAAGGAATGATGATGATGAATGAACGATAACTAGAATGGCACCAGGCCAGGAAGAAGACAGCTGATAGAACCGTATGGCGCTCTCTAGTTTCTAATAATAACATATACTGCCACGTCAGACAGTCACGAGATACAGTCTCAAGTGTAAGAATTGACTTTCCCGATTTCTGACACGATTACAAAATACGGTCACAACAACAACATATATGAAGTGTTCTCATCTTGTGGGAATACTTCTTTAAGAGCAGAATTTGCTGCTTGTATTATAACAAATTATGTCTTTCTCTGTGAACTTTCAGACGTAATTGTTAAAGCCAGTTTGTTTTAAGCTAGGGATGTAATCTTTTTTATACTATGGTCTAAGGGAGTTTACAGGTTGTAATATTTTTTTGGTACAGGTCTGATTTAGTTGTTATCTCCCTTGACTTGCCATTTGGTCATTTAAGATTTTCTGTTCGTAGATTTTTCTAGAACAGTTTACGAGAACGTTACAGATTGTTCTCGTGTGAGCTAAACTCACGCCACGCGAGGATTCGCGTATGCGTGATGGTTTGGCGGAACCGGGTGACTGTATCTCGTGATAGTCGGCCTGGGTGTTTTTGGCTGAGAAGGTGTTCAGCCATTTTTTTCTCTGCCTGTGTGATCGGGGAACAGAGTTTTTGTGTGATAGAAATGTCTGAGATTTTTCCCCTGATATATTTCTGATATATTTCTGAGAGCCAAGGATATGGCGTATGTTTAAGTGACTTATTCCTGGATGGCAGTAAAGGTAAAAGTACTTTTTATGCTATTTTGTAGCAAAGATCCACATGACTTGTTTTGTTAGAGGAGATGCAGTGAACATTACATATTTTCAAGCCCGGCACTTATGCGGCTTATTTAGTCAAAGATTTACCTGACTTGTTTTGTCAGAGGAGATGCAGTGAACATTACATATTTTCAAGCCCGGCACGTATGCGGCTTATTTAGTCAAAGATTTACCTGACTTGTTTTGTCAGAGGAGATGCAGTGATCATTACATATTTTCAAGCCCGACACTTATGCGGCTTATTTTGCCAGAGTCTCTGTTGTATTGGATGCAGTGAACTAATATTATCTACATGATATTGATGTGCTTGAACTTTGTACTAATGACAGTATATATTTTTGATGTCAACGTATACGTGTTGTATCGTAATAAATAGTTGGAACCGTACAAGTCGTTTTCAACCTTCCGGACTTCTACATGTGGTATGAGGGTGTGTGTGTACTATGAATAGTTGATCAAGGACCTATACCCATTCGCGTCTATGGACTTATCTATACCTCACACACCATGTCAGCCACTCCTGATCATCACTTCATACCACGACAGATGTACAAGTCACAATAACAGTTTGCAACAGTAATAACAAATGGTACAGCAACAGTGATGGCCTATGGACAATAAATTTAAAGAAATCCCTGCAGCAACAGTAATACCTTAATATTTTATGAAGTGTTTGTGTTTTGTTTGTTGTTAATGCTTCTGATCATGATTGTGGATCAGGAAGTCAGCGGCAAACTGTAGATCGTCTAGCTATTGAACTCATGTTTTCTAGCTTATAACTGAGGTCATGACCATATCAACAGCCAGTAAAAAGAGAAATGGTAACAAGAGTCATACCAGTCACGCCCCAAACTCTTGTTTTCTTATCTCAGTTGGTTCGGTAAGTTGTCACACATGAAGAATTCTGCTATTTGTATCTTCATATGTTTTCTTACCTCAGTTGGTTCGGTAAGTTGTCACACATGAAGAATTCTGCTATTTGTATCTTCATATTAAGTCAGAAGAGTTCAGGACCACCACTGGTGTAAGACAAGGTGATATCCTGTCACCTTACCTTTTCATACTCCTCATGGACGATGTCATAAAGACATGTAAGGAGAGAACAAGAAAGTATTCAGTGGGGTACTGGAAGATGAGACAGGTCTGTATTTCGGAGCTGGCATTTGCTGATGATGTTGCCCTGATTGCTAAATCAGAGGCACATCTCCAATTCAACCTGCAAGTCTGGAAGGAAGAGCTGGAGAAGAGAGGGATGGTCATAAGCAGCTCTAAAACAAAATCCATGGTGATATCACGAGAAGGAAGAAGACATCAGATTAAGCTGGGAGAACAGGTCCTGGAGCAGGTCGACCACTTTAAATACCTCGGAGCTATTACTGACCGAAAGGGAGGCATCAAAGAAGAGTTGGCCACTCGAAAAGCATCAGCTAGGAGACTTTTTCAGACCATAAATCGAGGATTCCTCAGCAAGAGAGAGGTTGGTAAGAAAACGAAGATGGCTGTATACCGCTCCACCTATGTCCCAGTCTTGACATATGGATGCGAGTCATGGGCAATGACTACAATCCACAAAAGCCAGATCCAAACCTCAGAAATGAGATATCTGAGGAAGGTGGTTGAAGTAACAAGAAGAGACATGGTACGCAACCAGACGATACGTCAAGGCCTTAAATCCCACCCCCTGCAGACCCAAGTAGAACAGTACCAACTAAGATCATTTGGCCATGTCTGCAGAATGCGAGAAGACCGGCTACCACGACAAGCATGGGAAACAAAGAGCCAAGGATCCAGACCCCCAGGACGACCCAGAGTCCGCTGGGAGGACAACATTAGACAATCTTTGAAGGACCGAGGACTAGAATGGAACCAGGCCAGGAGGAAGACAGCCGATAGGATAGTCTGGCGCTCTCTCTTCCAAACCTCTACACCTCACGGTAGAAGGGGAACGACTAAGTAAGTAAGTATCTTTATATGTTTTCTTATCTCAGTTGGTTCGGTAAGCTGTCACACATGAACAATTCTGCTATTAGTATCTTCATATGTTTTCTTATCTCAGTTGGTTCGGTAAGTTGTCACACATGAAGAATTCTGCTATTTGTATCTTCATATGTTTTCTTATCTCAGTTGGTTCGGTAAGTTGTCACACATGAAGAATTCTGCTATTAGTATCTTTATATGTTTTCTTATTTCAGTTGGTTCGGTAAGTTGTCACACATGAAGAATTATGCTATTTGTATCTTCATATGTTTTCTTATCTCAGTTGATTCGGTAAGTTGTCACACATGAACAATTCTGCTATTAGTATCTTCATATGTTTTCTTATCTCAGTTGGTTCGATAAGTTGTCACACATGAAGAATTCTGCTATTAGTATCTTCATATGTTTTCTTATCTCAGTTGGTTCGGTAAGTTGTGACACATGTAGAATTTAACTATCTGTATCTTCATATATTTTCTTTATTCGGTTACTGATTATAAGAGTGACTGAGTCATTGTTGCGTGAGAAATTCTCGCAACATCGTTTTATTACAATATATATTTTATAATGCAAGGGCAACAACTGCTTGAAATTTATAGTCACTTTTCTCGGTCAGCAGTTGTCTCCTCGCGTTGGTATTGAATGCAGTTAAGTTTGCTATGCTAGGCCGTTTTCTCAGAAAACGGTTGGCAACCTGTTGGGTTATCCTTTTAAGGTAATCATTCTTACGCTGGTTCGTAGTAAAGGTCCTTGCGTCTTAAGTTCTGAGCTGTGGTCATTTTGCGCTGGACTGCGCATGACTGGTCTTGCTTCTTGGTCGATCGATTTCCGCCCACCAGTCCAGTGAGCGATTTTGAATAGCTAGGAAGATGCCCCGCTGAGAGGGGATCTCCGCTATTTTTTGTTCTGTCAGGAATGTGAAGTCCTCTTAATGGATATGTCATTTATTCGAGATAATACCTCTAGTGTATTTCCACATGCCGGGGAGGTGTAATATTTCTGTGTATTTCATGAAGGCAAGGTAAATTAACTTTTCATTAACTCTATCGATTTTTGGTCGTGAGCGATTTTTGATTCATAGCCTGTCTTCGAAAGGCGTCGTCACGAGATGTTTTCCCAGCTCACATGTCGCTGTATTGTACTGCATCGGTTGATGCATGTCCCAAGGACCATTACTTGCTACTTTGTTACATGAACTAGGTTTGAAAACCTTTGTTATCTAGAGGATATTTTTGAGGACATTATTTATACTTCAGCAGACGTGCCTGTCTTGCTGAAGTCAGATTAAGGAGAGTGAACTGATCTCATACATCTGGTTATCTCCTGGCTGTTATAGAAAAGGATGGAGTTTTTCACCTGACTACATTTACAGCACTATGAAATATAACATGCATCTGACTCATCATTGTAATGCTGTCTACCGTCCATTGCTGTATTGAATGTTGCTGTGATAATGACTGTTTGATGTGCCTACATATTCGCGTAACCATTTTGTCACTGTGGCGTCCACAATAAATAAAGAAGAAAAACGTCATCGGCTGTTACAAGAATCATTGACTTTATACGTCGTGAGTTTACTGACGTCCTAATGTGGATTGCCCTGTTATTTTGTATGATCATTGTTTGACTGAACACATCTGCACACTTCACAAAACCAGACCACGGGCACCATCACTCACCTCATGGTGCACGCGTCATTTGGCGGCCAATTACTCAATCATAATATAAATTGGGCGTCATCATTTGGTGGCCATAAGCTGGTTTGATCTGGTACCAGCAAACACGGGGTCCCTTACCCACTTCATTTTCAACAAGAATTCATCAGCATCCTTCAAGAAATTAACATTCTTCAAGAAAGTCAACACTTCAAATTTTCAAAGTACTCGGCGTTGCCCGGTAAAAGTCAAAATTTCAATTTTTTGACGGAAACAGGAATTTGACAGTACACGGCGTTGTTGAATATTGCCGGATAACACGGACTACTGTTGTCGTTTACGCAAGTCAAGCAAGTTGCTGTTATCAAGGTTCCAGTGCTGTCGTTTTTTGAGAAGGTCAAGTGCCGGTTGAAACGGGTTGTTTTCTGAAGAAGGCCAAGTACCGATTTCCATCAATTTACTATTGGATTAGAAGGTCAAGTGCCGAAACAACTCAACATACAGTATGTCAGAAGCTCAAGTACCATCGTGTTAGCAGTGGAAGCAGTTCAGATGTGCCATCATCGTTGGAGCTTCGCTCTTTAGGACGTTGATTGACATCCGTTTTTTTCTGCTGTTCGACGATTGGAAGCTTATAAGTTAAGTGGCCTGTTTGTATGTAAACTGTGCCCTTATACTTCTGCTGAGTCTTCTGTGTATCATCTCATTCTTTTGTCATATTGTTATATGTTATCTGTTTATATGTTATTCGTATATTTATATGTTTATATTTCAGCGGGTTCTCGGTTGGGTGGTGTCTCCCTTAGATCATGCCACGTCATAGAGGTCGTCTATTGTGAGCGTTTTCTGTAGGGTGAGCAAATTTCCGATACTGGAATTTGCTAAGCGACTTCTGTTGCTATTTATGTTAGTTGTGATGACATGTATTAATATTGTTTTCGTTATTATTTCGCATTCTTTAGTTTTGTTTTGATTTGTTTGTATTTGTTAGCCTACTCTTGACTATAGTTTAGTTTCATACAACATTTTTGTTTATACACTGTGGTGTCATGTATTTTGTTTAATTCTATCGCAGATATCGTCACATTTTTTGTGATATTTCATTAATTTCTGCTTTATTTTTAGTTGATTTCTGCGAACGTTTTTGTATTGTTGCTGATCTTTGTTATTGTTTACATTGTTATTGTTTACATTGTTTGCATTGTTTACATTTTCAATGTTTACATTCTGCATGTGTTTACATAGTCATTGTTTACAGTTATAGTAATTAGTTAATGGGCTATGCTAATGCACTGTTACTACTACACTGATGATAAATGAATGATGAATAGTGTCGTGCACTATTGAATGAGAAGTGCACTTATGATCAAGAATTGAGTGTTGATATTTAATATACAAGTTCTTTGATTGGAGACTTGTTTCCCACAGAGACTGGGATAATATAATGTGATGTGAATATACAAGTGCTTAATTAAGACTTGTTACACTTAGGTTTGAAATAAATTAGTTAATTATTTCAGGTTTTTGAACTCATATTATTACTCATCATGTCTACATTTGAGCACTTTATTGAGCAGGGTAAATTGCTTGGGAAGACTGGTGATAAGTTAGAAGAATTTGCAACTGCTCGATATGATAAAGCAATGGAAGCTGAACAAAAGAAACTGCAGATGCAGGTGGATGAAAAAAGATTCCAAATGGAAATGGAAAAACAAAAAAGGGAATCAGAAGCTGAGGAAAGAAAACTCCAGCTAGAAGCTGAAAGATTTGAAAAAGAGGCTGAGAATAAAAGACTTGAAAAAGAAGCTGAAAATAAAAGACTTGAAAAAGAAGCTGAGAATAAAAGACTTGAAAAAGAGGCTGAGAATAAAAGACTTGAGAAAGAAGCTGAAAGACTTCAAATAGAGGCTCAGGCTGAGGAAAGAAGATTACAGAGAGAGTCTGATGAGAGGAAAGAGAAAGCAAAAATGGAACATGAAGAAAAGGTCTTAGCTTTAGAGTTGGAAAAATTGAAATTGATGAACATGAGTAATGGTAATGATTCAAACAAGGGTTCATCTTCTGGTAAGGCTAATAATGATACTTTTAAGATTAAGTTACCAACATTTAGTCCTTCCAGTGATGACATAATGTTCTATCTGGACAGTTTTGAACAAGCATGTACAGCTCATAACATAGACAAAGCAAAATATGTTTATCAGTTATCAGGGATACTGACAGGTAAAGCTCTAAGTATATTAAATATGGTGGATGAACCTGACAAGAACAATTATGAGGTTGTCAGGGCCGCTTTGTTAAAGAAATATCAGCTTAACGAAGACGGCTATCGTCTACAATTTAAAAAACATGTTACCTGAAAATGGAGTTGAATTCTCCGAGTTTATTGCAAGAATACGCATTACTTTCTCACGATGGGTTGAACTATCTAAGACGGAAAAAACTTATGAAGGACTTATGGACTTAATACTTAGAGACAAAGTCATGTCGTCTGTCAATGAGTCTTTCCTTGCTTTCCTTCATGAACGTAAACCTAAAACAATAAAAGAAATGGAAGATTTCTGTTGCCAATATGTAACTGCGCACCCACACATAACCATGGGTAACTCTAAGGTGAAAGAAGGTTTACCGGTTGCTTCGGCAGCACCGTATGGTCAAAACTTTGCTCGTAGATCCCAACAAAATTTTGATAGAAAGGGCAGCGGTAATTTCTGTCAAAATCATGGAAATCAATTTCATGGTGATTCTTCTTCGAAGAATTGGAGACAACCTGATAGTACTCGTTACTATCACCCTAATAATTATAGGCATTTCAAAAGAGGATATGGTAATAGAGGTTATTCCTGCCGAAGACCTCAAAACCAAACAAATAGATGTTCGCATCAATGTGAACATGATAGTAATCGTGGAAACTGGAATTCGAACCAGGATAACAATTACAATAGAGACAACAATAACTTCAGAGATAATAATAACTCTGATAACTTCAGAGGTAATAATAGTCGCGGTAGGTCTCAACACAAAAAAAAGAGATATCAGCAGGCTAATTCTGTACAACAGGAAACTGAGGGAGCCTGTAATCATGTTGTTGATAATAAAAACTTTGACGCTGTCACTGGTTCTGCTTTTGACTTTGAGAGAGCAAACAAATGCCCCCAATGCAGTACTTTATTCGAACCGGGTACCATAACTACTTTGAGTTGTGGTCACCCTCTTCCCGCTCTTCCTGCTGCTGTTGCGCATGACGGGAGGGGTTCTTTAATCCTACATAAGGGTCTTGTTAATGATACTCCGGTCTCACTACTTTTCGATTCCGGATGCACCACTATTGGTGTTAGACAATCGCTTGTAGATCCATCTTGTGCTACAGGAAAGGTTATTAAATGTGTCACATTTGGCGGCACTCTAGAAAAATATCCTACTGCTGTAATTCGCATTGCCACTCCTTTCTTTACTGGAGATGTGCATGCTTGTCTCTTACCTAATCCTATTGCGGACCTTATTATTGGTCGTATTCACGGAGTTAGGGAGTGTACCCCACAGCAGATTGCTGCTTGGGAAGATAATAACATGCAAGCTACAAATGCAGTGGTTACAAGAGCACAAGCTCTACAAACACCCGAAACTTCACTGAATAGTGATAATGAAGTTGATAGCCAAGATAGTCACTTAGTAATCACTCGTGACTCTTTCATAAAATTGCAAGAAGAAGATCCTTCTTTAAAAAATTTCTTCATTCTTGCGAAGAAAGGTGATCCGAATCAGGATACAAATAGAAAATCTTGGATTGCAATGAGAAACGGCGTACTTGTACGTATGGTACAAGATTCGACTACGTCGGCGCATTCGCAAATTCTTGTTCCCAAGAGCATGAGAGTGCAAATATTGCAACATGCTCATGACTCGCAATGTGCTGGACATATGGGTTTTGCCCGTACGAAGTCGAGAGTCCTTGCGGCTTTCTTTTGGCCTTTTGTCAACAAGGACATTCGTATTTACTGCCGATCATGCAAGGTATGTCAGGAGGTCAAATCTAGAGGACCACGACATGCTGCGCCTATCCAGGCTGCTGACATTCCTATTCGGCCGTTTCAGAAAATGGCCATAGATATTATTGGCCCTTTTAAGGTCAAGTCCGCCAGAGGACATCAGTTTATCCTTACATGTGTCGATATGTGCACACGTTGGCCAGAGGCTATCCCTCTTAAGAGCATATCTACTACAGATATCGCAGATGCTCTTTGGTTGATATTTTCTCGCTTGGGGTTCCCCAGAGAAATATTGTCAGACCATGGCACTCAACTCATATCGGACACTATGTCACAGGTAATGTCTACCTTACATATTGAACGATCTCTCAGTAGTATCTACCATCCTATGTCTAATGGGTTAGTTGAGCGTCTGAATAGAACGCTCAAGACTTTGCTTGGTAAGATAACTGAAGATCATCCTCAAGATTGGGACAGGGTTTTACCCGCGGCTCTCTTATCTACCCTTCCAAGATGGAGGTGAAATTCGTTTCTCACCTTAGACGCCGAAAGAAAAACATCAGCAATGTGTATATTTCGATGGATATCACCATGTTATGTTAAATTATAGAATAAGAGATACACCAGAGTATCTAGTGGTGTAGATATTTTCCTATAACTGACCTCGAAACCCTTGAATCGGTCGGTTGGATCGGAGGGTTGATCAGTGAGTTAACAATTCACTATCGTAAAACAAGCTATTGTTACCGAAACAGAACCAGGCTCGACAGTAAACATGACTCACTCTGATGTCTTGGGGGCTAAGGAGATTTCTAAAATTGGATACTGGAATGTAAGAACTATGTATCAAGACGGAAAATTGGAAGAAGTAATTAAAGAAATGGATAATTATAAGTTGGACTTATTGGGTGTCAGCGAGTGTAGATGGACGGGGAAGGGCATAAAATATATTTCAGAAGAAAAAAAGCAAATTATATACTCTGGTAGTAATGATAATCGTCACACAGAGGGAGTAGCCATCCTAATGACACAGAAAGCAGCAGCATCGCTTATCAGCTGGGTACCTATCAATGAGAGGCTAATATTAGCTAGATTTCAGACACGATTTTTCAAGCTCTCAATTGTACAATGTTATGCACCAACTAACGACGCTCTTGATACCACAAAAGATGACTTCTATGAAGCACTTCTAAGTACCATCAACACAATACCCAAGCATGACATAATAGCAGTCATGGGTGATTTTAACGCCAAAGTAGGTGACAACAACGATGGAGGACAAAGATATCTCGGTACTCATGGCATAGGCTGTATGAATCAAAATGGCGAAAGACTTCTAGAACTTTGTGAAATATCAAACCTCGTTGTGGCAGACACCATCTTTCCACATAAGAATATCCACCAGATAACATGGAATTCACCTGATGGCAGAACTAAGAACCAGATAGATCACTTCTGCATAAGCGCAAAATTTCGCTCATCAGTTCAAGACGTCAGAGCATACAGAGGTGCAGAGATCGGAAGCGATCATAACCTCTGCATAGCTAAAATGAGAATTAAACTGAAGAAGTTATACCAACCGAATAAAAATAGAAGAATAGATGTACACAGACTGCAATCAAATGATATAAAGAAGGAATATAATGTCAAAATGAACAACTATTTCGATGCTTTAGGCAAAATTGACAACGATATCACCACCAATATAAATGCAACTGAGACAATAATCGATACTAAATGGGAAACAACTGAGAACGCCAGCAAGCATGAAAGGACGAAAGGCAGCTGTAGCGACCACCGGAAATACCTAGTACATAAAAAGAAAAAATGGATGAGAGAAGATACTTGGGATAAAATACAAGAAAGGAAAACAGCAAAACTTAAACTACTAGCGGCAAGTAGACATAATGCAGTTGAATGTTGCGAACTAGCTTATAACTTGTTAGGTAAAGAAGTGAGGACAAAGACTCGAAGAGAGAAAAGAGATTTCATGAATGAACTGGCCGTAAGAAGCTGAAAAAAGATGCTGCAAAAACTGGGTAATAGTAGGTGACCTGCCTTTATGCCTTTTACAAAATCAACTATGTTGGACCAAAATACAAGAATCCTCAGCCTACTGCTATGGAAACACCTGTTAAAGGTAAATTAGGGAATTCAATACCAACAGAAAAAGAACAAATGAAGAGATGGGCTGAGCACTTCATGGAGGTGCTAAACAGACCACCACCAACAGTAACACCTGATTTTTAATAATGAAACAATCCACAAACCCTTTTTGCCAATAAACTTGCGATGAATTCACATCGCTGGACGAGATCAAAACAAGCCGTTAAAAGATTAAAAAATTTTAAAGCTGCTGGAGTTGACGAAATTTCAGGGGAAATGATTAAAGCAGTTAATGACAACAACCTCTTGAGAATTTTAGATATTATAAATGAAGTATGGAGAGAAGAACAACCACCACAACAATGGGAAAGAACAGTATTATTGTAAAGTTTACCGAAGAAAACAGGTGATCTATCAGACTGTAAATAACTGGCGTGGGTATATCTCTATTATCAGTACCTGGAAAATTATTATGTTGCATGATGTTAGAAAAGACTCTCGCTCAATTTATGCAAGTGCTGACGAAAAAGATCAGATAGAAAGAGAAGAACAAGCGGGTTTGTTTCAGGACCGCCGAAACAGATGTCATGTATTGATCTCAAATATACGGCTCACACTAAGAACAATTATAGAAGAATCAGTGGAAAGGCAATCGTCACTTATTATCACCTTCGTCGATTTTCAAAAAAGCCTTTGATAGTCTACACCGCCCATCATTGTGGAAGATACTTACAATCTAAGGTTTTCCAACAAAAAATGTGAATATAATCAATCAAAGCGCTATATGACAATGCAAGATGTTGTGTTAGAACAAATAAAGGGAATACAGAATGGTTTACAGTAGAAACAGGGGTGAAGCAAGGCTGTATTATGTCACCACTACTTTTTGGAATAGCTATTGATTGGGTTATGAGAAACTATACCCACAATGAACAATTGGGTATAAAATGGACAAATGGAAAATTCCTGGGGGACCTGGATTTCGCAGATGATGTAGCATTCTTAAGTTCAACACCAAGACAATCCCAAGAAGCAATAAATAATTTGTGTCATCTCTCGGTTAAAATAGGTCTCCAAATAAAGGCCTCTAAAACTAAAGCTATGAACTTTTCTAACGAGACCTTTGATATCATCTTGAACGGGGAAAAACTACAGAAAGTTGAAAGTTTCAATTATTTAGGCAGTAAAATGACTCAGGATGGTGACACAACAAGAGAAATCCATACTAGAATTGCTTTGGCAGCTAGCGCCTTCAATAGATTATCTAACATTTGGAAATTACGATCATTGAATATACATACCAAGCTTCGTCTTTTTAATTCAAATGTATATCTCAGTGTTTAACATACGGCTGTGAGAGTTGGAAAATAACAAAAATCATTGGAGAACAAGCTGAATACATTCGAGAACAAATGTCTTAGAAAACTCATGAACATCAGTTGGAAAGAATTCAAGACTAATCGACAAAATAGAGAAGACTCTAGGCAGAAATATGTCTCCGACTATATAAGGAAAAGACGATGGTCATATATCGGTCATGTCCTACGAATGCAAAACAACAGAATACCACTACAGGCGCTCACTTGGGTTCCTGAGGGTAAGAGGAAAAAAGGAAGACCAAAAGAAACACTCAGAAGAACAATAATAAGAGAAGGAAGAACGTTGGGCCTAAATAATGTGCAAGAGCTAAGAGGAGTGGCGTCAAAACGAACAACCTGGAGAGCACTGGGTTTCTATGAGTATATGTCATTGCTCTTAGACAAAAGATCATTGAGGCATGTAAGCTAGCAACTGCTTCATCAGAAATTGCTAAAGAGAAGGCAAGGCAGTTTGCTAACAAGAATAGATGTCTACGACATTTTTGTCCAGGTGACAAAGCATTCGTCCTACTCCCCAGTAGGGAAAATAGACTTCTTATTGCATGGAAAGGTCCGTATGCAATAGTCTCTCGGATTTCCGATGTTGACTATGTGGTCGATATTGATGGAAAGCATAAAACTTTCCACATAAACATGCTTTCGGAATTTCACGAACGTCCGGACTATTTGCTGCCTATTTTCCAGGCAACGGATGATGCTCCTGCACCTCACGGTCATTATTCATCCCTGTCTGTCATACAGGATGAGGAATCTACCTCTCTGATGTCAATCTTCCCCTTCCAGTGGTTCCATTACATTCCACGGAATCTTGGAAAAACGTTTCTGTTTCTCCTAATCTTTCTGGTGACGAACATCGACAAGTCTCGTCGATGTTACAAACATTTCAGGATGTTCTCACTGACATTCCTGGACACACAGATGTCATAGAACATGACATAATTCTTACCGACAATAATCCAGTTAGGGTTAGGCCGTATCCTATTCCTATACACTTTCAGTCGCAAGTGGAAAAGGAATTGGATGAAATGATTCAATTAAATATAATTGAACCAATTGAAACCATCGACTTCACCATATTCTTCTTCCATGGTTATTGTCCGGAAGAAGGATAAGAACATACGAATTTGCGTTGATTATCGCAAATTGAATCAGGTCACAAAGTTCGACGCTGCACCGATGCCTTTGTTAGAAGATCTACTGATTAGACTTCCTAATTCTAGATTCTTCACTAAACTTGACTTGTCTAAAGGTTATTGGCAAGTGCCTTTAGCAGAGCACGCCACACCTCTTACTGCTTTTTCTACACCTAGGGGTCTATTTCAATGGAATGTTATGCCTTTTGGTCTCATGAACGCCCCTGCCACTTTCGTTCGCCTGATGCGTCGAATTCTGTCACATCGTTCGGATGTCATCGCATACTTAGATGACATCTGTCTCTTCAGTGATACCTGGGAAGATCACTATTTAGGGTTATATGACTTACTGTCCACTCTACGTGAGAATAATTTGACAGCAAAACCTTCTAAAGCTTTTGTTGGTTTTGGTGAAATCTCTTTCCTGGGTCATCGTGTTGGTCATGGTCTCTTCCCTTTTTTTGACAGAAGACCACAATACTTTTTTCCAAAATAATACTGAAACATCTCTGTTCCTAAAACGAAGAAAACAAGTTTAGGAGTCCCTCTTAGGTTTTTTAATTCAATGTGCCAATTTACTTCACTAAGACCAAATCAAGAAATAAATTTTTCTTCTCTTCCTCCCCATCTTAAGATTTAAATAATTACCTACTCTTTGATAGGAGGACTTTTGAGTTTTCGGAAAGGTTTCATCCAGCTGGAAAGATGCTTTTTCATCCACTGGGGAAAATTTGAGCAGCACTGGAATGGACAAGAAATATAATGCAAAAACTCTGCCCAATCCTGTTAATGTTAAACATATTTTCCCTAGAAAAAACTAAATGCCAAACAGGCGCAAGTAGAGAACCCCTATTAACACTCCGGTTTTTTTTTTAGGACCCGTGAAGTTGGTTTTTTTAGCGATGGTTTTTGCTCTTTCCGGCCAAATTATCCCCCCTAATAAAACTACAAATAGATTTCCTACACATCCTGGGGCGGCCCATTTCATTCATTTCCTAGGGGGGGGGGTGACTGATCAGAAAGCCTACCTCTTAACAGCTATTCAGGGGGGGGGACCTAGAGAAGATTTGAAAGAGAGTTTTCGTAAGAATTTCCACCTTGTCGGGATAATGCCTTTATGTCAGCTATAGCTCTTCAAACCTTTTCACTTCACGAGTTACCGAACCAAGCTGATACACCGCAGGTGGGCCCGAGATTTTTTAAATTGTTCGCACAATGGCTTGACCGATTTTTTTTGTCTAGATTAGCCCACCATGAACTCCCGATGCCGTAAATATACTTCCTGTTCCTATATTTCCATATATCCCCCCTCTTATTTTCTATATTCATTTTTCTCACAGATAAATAAACAGATTCAATCATGGGCACATAACATTTAGAGCACTGATCAGGAAAGCATCTCTTACCCCTACAGCTAATAGTAAGTTTTAAGCAAACATCTTGTAAGCTTTCGAGACTCACTTATTTTTTATATGTTCGTAGTAACACCTAATCGGTGGCTTTTTCATTTTTGGTACGAGCTTTTCTTTTCGGATAAATGTTTCGTCTTTTTTTTTTTTTTAGATTTTTTTTTTTTTAGGACACCACTAATACTTCTGTTCCTTCATTTTAATTATAAGAGTCATAACGTTTATTTTTTTTTACAACTAGATTAGCCCCCACATTTTAATTTTTAAATTTTATTTGTTACAACCTTACTATCGGAACGCCCAAGAATTATTTAGTTTTTATGTTAAAATTTTAAGAGTGATAAGAGGATAGACTGAGTAGTGCTTTAATAAAAGAGGCCCGTTAGATCTTACCTAAACAGCCCACAATTGTTAATAATGTAGGCTTTGGGGACCTATCAAAAATTAGTTTTAATTAATTACCCCTTATATTGCTTAGTACTATATCTCAGAATGGGTTCCCCCCTATACATTGGGTGGGGACTAACTTTATAACCCTCCGATATCAAGCATGACGAGATTCTATATAGAGCAAAGTTACCCTAGGAAAGCACAGAGGAAAATGTCCTGATCCCCGTCATGTTAAAGGTTAATTTTTTTAACTTTTACTATGTTAACTTATTTCATTTTACCAATTTTCCAAAGAAAAATTGTAACTATATTAAAATTATAAAAAATTTGTTTCCTATCAGAAATTTTGTAACAATCCAATTTTTTATAAAAGTACATATTTTTAGAGTATTCCCCCCTGGGTTAAAATTTAAATGAATGATATTAATTAAATCTAAGGTAAACTTATTTGCATACGGTAAAAATAATTGTTTTTTTTTTAAACATGCCTTAGACACGTGGGGAAAATGGGATGGTGGGTTTTTGTGGACACCTTACCCCCGATGTCTATGAAATATATTAATTATATGAAGGACCCCCAATATTATTATTAAATATTTATTCTGTTTGGAAAGGGAAAAAATATCCTACCCACCAGAAACACTCCCCCTATAAAGATTAGCCCCCTATTGTTTTTTTTTAGCCAATTTTATAACATTTAATTTATCAGCGCATAACTAATTTCGTGGGGCGTTTATTTTTTTTTGAGGCCGCTTAAAAATCGCCTTTGCTCTTGGATAAATTAAAAAAAAAAAAGAAAAAAAAAAAAAAAAAAAAAAAAAAAAATTAATCCACTATTTTTTTTTTTTTTTTTACATATTATTTTTAAATTTTTTTTTTTTTTTTTTTTTATTTTTTTATATCGAGAAGGTTGGTGAAATAGGTTATTGCGTGAGAAATTCCTCGCAACATCGATTTTATTACAATTATTATGTTTTAATAACGCAAGGAGGCAAACAACTGCTTATGAATGAATATATCACTTTTTTTTATCCATTTTCTTCTCGGTCAGCAGTTGTCCCTCCGTCTCGCGATTGGTATTGAAGTGCAGATAAGTTTGCTATTGCAGGAGGCGTTTTCCCCTCCCTCAGAAAACCGGTTTGGGCACCTGTTCGGAGTTATTATCCTTTTAAGTAATCATACATAACGCTGGGTTCGTTAGTAAAAGGTCCTAGCGGGGCATAAAGTTCTGAGCTGTGTAGATCATTTTTGCGAGACACGGGACTATGAGCGCATGACTGGCGTCCTAAAGCTTCTATGGTCGACATCGATTTTAATACCGCCCAACCATCCAGTGATCGATTTAATTTGAAATAGCTAGGAAGAAGGGGCCCGCTGATCAGTGGCGGAACCTCCGCAGATTTTTTTGATTCTGTCAGGAAATGTGAAGTACCTCTATAATGGAATTATATGTGTCCTGTTTAATCGAGAGCATAATAGCTCTAGTATAGTTCACAAATGCCTTGCGGTTGGAGGTAGGCGTTACTATTTCTGTGTATTTTACCTGAGGCAAGGTAAATTAACTTTATCATATAACTCAATCGGATTTTTTGGTCGTGAGCGATAATTTGATTCATAGCCTGTCTGTTTCAGAAAAAGGCGTCGTCCAACGAGATGTTTATAGCCCAGCTCACATGAGTTCGCAGTTGTACTGAGCTGCATTTCTGTTTTTGAATGCATAGTCCCCCAAGGACCATATCCTATGCTACTTTGTTTACATGAACTAGGTATATGAAAAACCTTTATTTTCTAGAGGGATATTTATTTGAAGAGTAGCATAATTATTTATGTAACTTTCGGCAGACGTGATCCTGTCCTTGCTGACACGTCGAGACCTAAAGGAGACGTCAACTCTGATCTCCTATCATACTTCTGGTTAGTCTACCTGGCCCTCCGTTATCGTGAGAAGATGGCCTGGGTTTCATCCTGAACTACACTACATTTACAGCACTATAGAAATATAACATGCATCTGGACTTCCATCAAAATTGGGTAAATGCCTGCCAACCGTCCATTGCCTGTCTTGAAGTATTGCCTTGATCATGTACTGTATTGATGTGCCTACATAGTTCGCGTTAACCATTTCCATGGGATGAGCGTCACTCAAATACAGTGTGGCGTCCACACCCGAATAAAAACAATAGAAAAATAAAGAAGAAAAACTGTCACATCGGCTGATAGCATAGAATCAGTTGAACTTTGTTTATACTTCGTGAGATTGTATTACAGACAGTCCTAAAGCTGCGGCGATTGCCCTGTTTATAATTGATATGATCATTGTTTGCGACTGCAAACACATCTATCCTGGCCCCCTACTACGACACTACTCATCACATCAACCCACGAAACCACGGGCACCAGATCAACTCACGCTCATAGGGTGTTGCACGCGTCTACCCATTATTAGGCGGCCAATATACTCCAAATCATACATATGATAAATTGTGGCGTACATCCCAGTCTGCAATGGTCAAAAAGATTTATTATACTATATTAACGAATCTAATTAGAAGTTCATTTTATTCAAAAAGAGGCCATGCTCACAAGTAATTATACGCAGTTTACTTACACCCTGTATTTTCTGAAACTGTATTCTGTTATGATGTTCAAAATCCTGTTTTTATATCTTTTTAATAATGTTCCTCTCATAATACGGATTTAATACTTATTCATTTTATTTCCCCGCCAAACTGACTATCGCCCCGAGAAATACACTAACGATCCAATGACCGGCCGGCATATACCTGAGACGTGTGACGCTCACCAGCCCACACGCATCTGTGAGAGCTCGCTAGGAATCACAGGCCAGCTAACAACCGTGATAACGAGAGTGTAACTTATCACGAGAACTTATATATCATGCGTTAATATGCGCCGGCTCCGCAAAAAAACAAACTAGTGCTCACAGAGCCGAACAAAAAAGCTACGTGACTACGGAAAATGAGCTGTACTATCATATTCCTGGATACCTGAACATGGTTGTCATCTCACAATAAAACTTGATTCAAATTTATTGTCACAACTGTAACTATGTCATCACATCTCCTCAGACCCCTAAAGATACACAACCGTGATACCTTTATGTGCTCTTATGTTATACAGCACCCGTACTACTAGGATCATTCACGACGAACAATATATCTCTAAACAAGAATGCCACACTCAATTTCTGTCACTGACTCTATCTACTTATCTCACCTAACTCAGCCACTGGAGATGAGACTAACATATCTAGTCTACATGTCAATGTATTGGACGCTCTTGGTTATTCTCTCGCGCATATTTTTTAGCCATTCTCTAACTCAATTCAAAATTATTTATAATAAGTATGCGTGATTGTGCACGCGCATGACATCTCCTGATTAAAAAATTCTAAGTGCTTTGTTGAGAAAACGACGTGTCTTCTTTGGTTTTTTGTGTTAATAATTGAGACATAGTAAACTACTGTAAATAATTCATGCGTAAGAGTAGGGAGATAGGACGGTAGTATGTTGGTATGAATTTATTTTGCTTGATTGCTAAGTTTTGTTATTATGTTTCACTAGGTGTGAAGTGGCTTTAATTTATTACCGTGAATGTATTGAGGGGCCATATAGGAGGAGGGTCCACTGATCCCGATGTATATATTAGGGGGTGTGAAGTAAGGTGGACGTTATGCGCATGTGAGTCCGCTGGATACGGTGTAGAGAAAAAAACCTGCATTAGAGCAAAATGTGTCACAATCTACGAGTCCTTGTCTCGACTTGGTGTACTGAAACAAAATGTTACATAAAAACATAAAAAAAACAATTTGACATTTTAAATTTTTAACGTTTGTTCTCGGAACTCCCCGTAAATAAATCTATTAATGGACCCTACCCTCATAGTGGTATCTATACAACACGAGCACTGCGTAGACAACATGTACAATCTCACAGTGCCGGAACCAACCCCTACATTAAGGCCCTCCACTCACACCTTCAAGTTAGAAGACCATACGCCGCCCCCTTATAATAACACGGAAACCCCTACCATACCCAAGCACCGGACCCCACGTTGATGGTTCCCAACATATTGTATGTCCCACCGAAACAAAACAGACCACAACGCAAGCCCCCCCCCTCCACAAAGTAGCGCCCGCAGCACAAGTATTTATTTTCCGAATCGGGTAACGAAACACTTGTTATGACTACGCTGTTAGAACAAGGAGAACGCTGCGGCTTCAGCCCCGCTGAAATGACTCCCAACTGGCAAGGTCTGTGGATATAACAATAAATAACGGTGCACCTAAAACGCAATCAAGCTCGTAATCCTTCACACAAGTCAAGAATCGTTAGTCTGAGAAAAACATATGTACAAACGAATATATTCAGGACGGACATTATCAACAGAACTAATTACAGACCCACAGGTAAGAAAATTTACAACATTATTTTTGTGTACATTACTTGTAAAACACATGACAAAACAAAATTGGAGGGTTTTTAATATTTTTCAGTAATAAATGTCACTTAACTGTCATGGTCCAGTGTGACTGGAAATATTATATAGTAACGGTATCAGAATTTTTCTATGCTGTAATTTTTAAAAAGCACTCAGCACTGAATGGTATATATTTATTTTTTAAAAGTATTTAAAGACATTGACTGTTATGGTGCTAGTATGAATAAAGATGATGGGGATTAAGATTGTCTCTCCATTATAGATTAAACCTAAGGGATGGGGGAGATGACCCCTGTGACCAACAAAAGAGGATGTGCGTGTCTCTTGGAGTATAGTTAAACAACTGACCAGTGTGTCCGCAAAAATGATTGGGGACTTCTTGTGTTGTTAAATATGGTATGATGCCAACAAGAGTATGTCTATTAGGTAAAATGCTGTATGATAAACAAAAATGATTGACTTCTTGTATGTTAGAGATATACAATTCCTGTGAGTTACACAAAAATGAGAGATGGTTTCTTGTTGTTCTTCAACAACAAAAACCTATGTAGAAACACGCAAATGAGATCTGATCTCTGTATGTTGAGATAAACCTTTACAATAAAAACAATAGAATACGGCATCGTTAGATCGCCAAGGATTACGGGCTTATTAGGGTTCTACAACGAGTGTGGTGTGAGTGGCGACGCCCCGCTGGTCGGATCGAGGCCCCTACGATAGGTTCCACACCCCCATTAAGTTCCCATCTCCGTCACAATGAGCTAATAAGGCTCCAAGAAATCCCTATGACCAATGTATACATGAAAGAATGCCGGTCGGCATCAAGCTCTAGCTCGTGTGAGTGTGTAGACCGCCCCAACCCCAATCATGCCGGTTGTTACTTAGTAGCGCTTCCTCTGCATGTGTTCAGCTTTTAGCCGAGGGGACCCACCTGCTTGCATAGACTTTTACGGTTAGCCCCTAAACGGAGTCTTGTGAACAATGTCCAGGATGTATGGCATTGTTGAAAGTTAAATTGTTCTTCCAAAAACTTTAAGTGACATGCGGCGATCAGCACGCAAATTTTCCTCAGTTGCCAAAAAAAAAAAAAAAAAAAAAAAAAACAAAAAGAAAAAAAAAAATAATAAAAAAAAAAAAAAAAAAAAAATAAAAAAAAAAAAAAAAAGATAAAAAAAAGGACAAGATTCAAGCTGACAGTGGAAGGTACAACCCGTTTTATTTATAGAGTTTCGTCGGACACACTAAAACTCGAACCCCCCACTGAAACTCACGACATCCATTTTCTTCACAATGCAGCACTTGCACGGCAACTCATACACGTAATCTGGCCCATAGCAGCTTATCAAGTTCAGCCGGGCTGAATTTGCGGAATAATCGGTGATGTCCCTTTTGTCCAAATAAAACGATATAAACTGAATCCGTACCTCCCATTCTTGGTGTCAACTCACACAGTGGTAGTTAGTCATTTGTTAACACTGTACTAGTTCAGGGGGGGCCTTGATTGTTGTTGTTCCTATTAGTGGAACAAGGATCAAGAACTTCCTGTCAGCGAAAAAAAAAAAGCCATCTCACTGATTGCAGTACGTCGGTGGTAATTAAAATAGGAGAATCCTTACTTTGTCTGGACTTTAACCCTTTTATAAGTATGGCTGCCATAGTATATAGGTTCGACTCTAACATCCTGTAGTGGTGATTCTCATCAACGTATGAATCTTGTGTATAAGCACATTCCTTGATATTTTATATATTTCTCAAAATCTTTTATATGTCCCTACTCGTTTCCAAGTGTATTTTCAGGCCCACTTGTTAGGTGACCTCTTTATACGAAAGAAATTGTGTTTATTTTCTTCCTTGTAAATAAATATGATTTATTGTCATGGAAAGGAAGAAGCCATGGGCATCTGTTAAAATCCAGATCTCCCATCAAGCTGTTTAAGTCAGATTCCACACTGGATTCCTATTGATGTTCTGTGATGTCGAGTGTCATTTATAAAACCCCAAATATGGTTTGCTCAGTTAAGACAAGAAATGGAGACAAGAGTCCAAATCCATGGTACTCACTCCTTTCATAAAACACGAAATGAATTCTAAAACCGGTTTCTGTTAGTTGTCCTTTTATGAAGAACTCCTGCAATGTCAATGTCTTCCATAGGTCTTGCATTTTAATTAAGTATAATGATCTTCATGGGAACTCCTCGAATAATCGCATCATTCAAGTTTCCAAACGTGATTCTCTGTCTACACTGTTCAAATGCCTTTACCATAGTCAACAGAATCCCGATGTAATAGTCGGTGAAATTCCAATTACAGACAGTTGTTCAAATAAATATATGTCTCAATAGTGTGTCTATTTCCTGACCCTGGTGTTGTAACAGGATCTGTTATTGTCAAGATACCTGCTTGTTCAAACTCTCCTCCACAAATCACGCGTTTATTTGTGTCTATGGGATACTCCGTTTCATAATCCTCACACGGATATATCTGTTTAATTAATTTTTGTCTGGCACATGATAGTAACATTATTCCTCTATAATTTGTTGGTTGCACTCTTGTAAATTTCTTTTTCTTAGGCAACTTGAATAGATAACCTTCCTTTCCACAAGTCTGCTGGTATATCTCCGCCTACTCGACCTTCCCAGACTTTGGCCAAGCAAGTTTGTATCTTTAATATATCTTTTTTTTAAGAAGGTATCAATATCTGTCCCCCTTAGATGTTTCCTCTGCTGGAATTCCATCCAGGGACCAGCCTACGACTGTTTTTACCATCGTTCAGAAGCTTTTATGGCTATTTTTTATTTATTTTCTCTACTTGGGTACGTTTCACAGCCTCCTGATTATTGTAGCTCCTCGTCAACTGCTGGCTAGGACGTCTGGGGTGTTAGTTTGGAGCTGGGTCATTACCCAAAAAATAATTCGTTCACTGAGAAGATCCCATCAAAATGTTACTAGTCTATCCTCTTCTCATTTTGATTCTTGTATAATATACTACTACGCAATTTTCCCATTCTTATCTTTTGTATGAGGCTAATTTGCTTGCTTATATTTCCCTCAGTTATGCTTCTTTGATGTTGGTTGTACAGGTCCCTCATCATGGACCTTCCTATTCGGCAAAAGCTTTCCTGACTTGATTCACTTATGCAAACTCTTCAAAAATAACTTTCTGTTGTTCCCTTTTGATGTTTATTTTTTATCCTTAACTTCTTTGGTTTGGCCTTTCTATCTAGGTACAAAAGGCACATATCCAAGGAGCAGTGACTTTGCGAGCTTTCAGGTTCTGCTTCCCTCCCCCCTTATATAATTCTGGCTTATCTTGAATTTTTTCAATGGATGTGGTGTCTTATATCCTTGAGCTTAATGTCTTTTCTCTTCTGTTATGTTTGTAAATATTATCACCATTGCTTTTTTTGTGCTGATGTCTTCTCTTGTTATTTTATTTTCATTCTCAAACAAAAAGATTATTATTCACAAAATGTCTCGTTCCACATATAATTTTTTTAAAAACTATCTCCCATCTTAGCCAGTGGAGGTCCTTCCGTATCTGGTTTTTCATCTTATAAACTGTTAGGAGAGTGCTTGGTATTTGTTTACTACTGTTGATTCGGAAAAATTGTTCTCCTTATTTTCCTGTATTTCGTTAAAGATATCACCACATAGTACCGCGAGGTTTTTGTTAAGCTAATATTTACGGTTGTAATTTTTTCTTGAGTTTTTAGTTTTATTTAATTTTTAGCCAAGAGAAGATGGTGGTCTGATAACACCATTTGCTAATCTAAACATTACTTTTTAAAAACATCATGCAATGATGACCTAAACGTATCTATACTTATGCAAAATGTGATCAATCTGATTATCAGTTCTGTGGTCAAGGTGATATCCCATGTTGCTTTATGTGTATTCCCTTTTTTTATGTTGGAAAATATGCATCCCATCCCATCGTAACAGCTAGCTGATTTGAACCACACTAATGTTTTGGGAGGGCTAAATAGTAACACCCTACCATTCTTCGTATCATCATACCTAAGCCATGCTTTTTTCTTACCGTCCCCCCCCCCCTCCCACACATCCTCTTTTCCGCGACCACCCCACCCCCGTCCATCCCTCATGATTTCGAGGGGTTAAACCCATCGTGTGACTCCACAAAATGATTGTACTTCTTGTTGAGTTAAACAATGTTGTGACCATCACAATGATTTCTTCATCCTTTCTTTGAAAAACCTTTGGCGTGCCAACCGTAACAATGCAAGTCAGAGCTATAGGCCATCACATCACGCCTGGGTGGGCGTGACCAGAGGTCGTTGTAGGTCAAAAATACAGCAACAAAATTGACATTTCCACATTTTTGCTCGGATTGGCCTGGCAATCCTTCGAATCTAGTGCACCCCCACTCTGGTTATTCATTCCGTTTCCGGATATTTGCAACACAGCGTTATGCCTCCACAGTCCTCCGCACAAGTTGATTTTATGAAAAAAAAAAAAAGAATCGAGCAAACTATCTTCGTTATTCCGTCAGTGGGTCCATAGCATAAGCTGTTCTTGTTATCTGCGTGATGCAACCGGGGTCTCCTCTCTGTATCTTTTTCCTCATCCTTATTCTTTCTCTATCTGAAGATAACGAAGGCTCAAACCAGGCACCCGCTTTTTACTTCCAGTATGAGAGATTGGAGGTCTTGCACGGTCCTCTTTGCTTGATCCGAGAGTAAGCAGATCTTGGTTTGATGTCTGTCTGTACCAGCTGATAATACCCCTTGGTACTATACCAATACTGTACGAAAAACTAACAATAACTCGTCTTTTACACCACAGTATCTAACTAGCACCCACACTGGTGCTGCTACTCAGTATGTTTACAAATGGTAAAAATGAACATTCCGCCGATGAGAAGACACACAATAAACACTACGATAACTACCACTCACGAGGAATAAGATGACAGACAAGTTACGAGCAGGGATAGACTGATATATACGATGCGTGACTGAAAACGAACGAAAACAAGAGATACCTGTTAACGTATTTACAAGATAGCAAGAAAGAACGAGAGATAACACCACTTAAACATAACAATAGAATTACTGAATGTACAGGACAACAAAGCACTATAAACGCAGATAGTAAACATCTCTCTTGTCCCAGATAGTTAACATTTCTCTCTGGTCACAAAGAGCGAATGTTTATCTCTGGTCACAGAGAGTAAATATGTATCTCTGGTCACAGAAAGTTAACGTTTATCGCTGGTCACAGAGGGTAACAATTTACTCCTCGTCATAGAGAGTAAATATTTCTCTCTCGTCACAAACAGTCACCATTTATCTCTGGTCAAAGACAGTAAACATTTTTCTCTGGTCACAGAGAGTAAACATTTATCTCTGGTCACATACAGTAAACATTTACCTCTGGTCACATATAGTTAACATTAAGCTCTACAGGTAATGAAAGAACACCTGCCACAGGTGTAGTCTACACATGGTGTTATGTACTTTAGGTCATATTTTAACCCCCGTTGTCAAATTTCATCTCCAACACTCATAGATGCCGTATATGACGTCACTCATCTTCCATCTCCCTACCCGCCTACCTCTGCCTCCCCAATATTTTGTGTATACAGAAAAACAAATGTGCTTGAATGTAAATTAGTTAAATAGTACAGATGAAATAACAACATCTTATATTCAGGCTCTATACAAAAACAAATGTGCTTGAATGTAAATGAGTTAAATAGTACATATGAAATAACAACATCTTATATTCAGGCTTTATACAAAAACATACAAAAACATGATTTGCCGTTTAAAATGACGTCAGTTTTACAATTTAAATGTTGACACCAGTCCGACTACCTTCTTACAGCTTGCTCAACTTGTGAATGTTTGATCTCATTGGTTTGTCATCAATTGTCATTGTTGTATTTGTTAAATCTAATACTAATTAAAAGTACAACCTACTTAGGCTGCATTTTAACTTTTCAAAGGTGTGTAATATATTATTATTACAGAAATAATTAATGCACAATTTAACAATGAAATGTTATAAGAATGATCTGATATTAAAAACAAAAAGCATCAAAATGTCTAAAACAAACTTGTGTGAAACTATATCTAAACAAAAAACCTTTAAGATGCGCAGACGGTCTTAGTTTGATGAGTAACCCCCCATATACGGAGTTAAAAAAAGAACTGGGGAAAAGTGTACCTTTTATCTCATGCCTACATATATCGGAGTCCCCCCACCCTGGGTGAGCATTTTTGCTTCCGGGTGCATGTGTGGAATAACCCCAGTCCCCCCCCCCCCCCCAAGTAATAAGTGGATGGTCAAGAGGAGCAACCGAAGAAAGGTAAGGATAACAGCACGTTAAAAGCAGCCACGGGCCGACCTTTTGCAACCCAAAAAAGGTATAAAACTTAATATCCGATTCATGCATTAAAATGGGATGTTCCCCCCAAAGTCCTGACCCTAGCTTGACCCGTCAAAAAAACCAGGAAAAAAATAATGACAAGAAAGGATATTTTTTGGAAATGTGGAAAATGGATTTACCCCCCCCCCCCATTGGCACAATCATGGGTAAAATTCGATTAGGGGTTAGAAAGAGACTAAGAGGAGAGAATACAGGAGTCTCGATGTGGCCCCCCCCCAAGGTTGGGCAGCTATTCCAGAAGAAGAAGAGGTAGAGAAGAAAAGAGTTGAGAGGAGAGGTTTTAGAGGGAATGCGCTTAGTTTTCCCTGATACAGTTTTAATAACTTGACCATCCTTGATTTCCGGGTTTTTGTAATTAAGTAGACGAAAGTGTGAAGTAGATTGCTCAAAGATAGGATGATGGCTCAATGGAATGCTGAATCAAAGCAGTGCGCACGCTAGTAGAAAACAAAAGACACGGTCGTTGACATGCCTCAAAACATTTGTAGGTAAACAAGGAAGACAATCATGTTCAAACAAAGGAGGAAACTATCAAGGCGTGTCTATTAACACTGGAAACGAAGAAAGTATTTTTTTAGAAATCTTATTAAATATTATGTGTTTGAAAGAATTAAGCCTTTTTATTTAATCTAACGTTTTCCTTAAATTGTTAGGTTATATTTCTTCAATGAAAGAGAAAGTAGGCTTAATTAGGATTTAAAGCATTAGAAAACTGATGGGTTTTCTTGTTGCCGCTTTTTATTTTGATAGTTAATATCTAAACTTGGCAAAATGAGATAAAATATAAGCTTCCTTTGTGGCATCAATCTTTAGCCGGAACTTTGAACCATGACATCAATTAATGGATTGAGCAAATTGTAAGCAAATTGACGGAGCCTACATTTTCCTTACTATACCCAGACTTCTTGGCTTTTCGAAGAGATGACCATTCCCGCCGAAACTTGGAAACCATTCGAATGACAAGCTTTTGATGAGAAGAGGACCTTTTGTGTTTAGATCCAAAGAGGATGAAATTGTTAATTTGCAACAACTTGGACAAAGAAAGAAATGGAAATTTGACTTCCACATTAGATAGCGTGAAGATTGGAATGTTTAAATAGTATCCGCGTAAGAACCCTCAAATTGATGGAATTGGAAATCGTTTGAATTGGCTACCTTGAACCCCAGAAAAAGTGAAATAATTGCAATTTAACCATCAACTGGTAGGAAGAAATCGAGGGCAGCGCAAAAAAAGCCACTCACTCGTAAAATTGGGGAATTCAACTTTTGGAGATATGTTTTAAGTTAATAACCCTTGGTCGTGTATGTAATTGAGTATTAAAAACAACTCGTTTCAGTTTAATTTTTTATTACAATGAAGGTCCAAATTCACATTAGATGTTTAAACATGTGAATCAGGCAAAATGGGTCTGGAGAGAGATGAGACAGAGCAGACCAACCCAACTCCCAGCGTTTTGCACAGGCTAATGAGGAGTACATGCCCATTGTCCTCTTGTTTGTAAAAGGTAAGACAGATTTGGTCTTTTGTGAAGGTTTCTTATTCATGGCGTTGGTGATAACCATTCGCGAAAAAGTAAAAGAATAGGAAAACTGTGAAAGAAGGTGTTTCTTGGAGATGGGATGTGATGACCGCACTAAGAAAATTGCCTGAAGTATGGTTATTTCCTTTGACTCATCAGCAGTTGAACATAAACAGGTGCAAAGACAGTGAAGGTGGAAGAGGGAAGCCCTAAGCCGTTACCAGTCATTGTAAAGTCCTCTGGACGGGCCCGAACAATTTCAAGAAGAACCCCCATTCAGAATTCCTGTTGAGCTCATCTAATCCCATTAATTTTACATTGTACATGCAATGGATAATAAGATCAGATTATTCGGATGTGAATTCCGATGTTATATTATAACGGAGCAAAAAGCCTGCAAGGAGTTCTGCTTAGGAACTTCAGTCTATAAGAAACATCTGAAATGATGCTTGCAAGAATTGTCTTTGCCCTGCCAGCCGACAATTTTCCACTCTGGAGTAGACTTTGGCTATCCTCAGGAAATGAGAAGCGTAAAGTCTTAGTACCAAATCTGCCTGATGTCTAAACTGCGATATGCGAGTCTACAGGAGTTTTAAATTCACTATAATAGAGCTTAATGACCTCAGACTTGGACATTAAATTTAAACTTAAATGTTCAAACGCCCAAACCACCTGCCCTGGCTAAAAAGTAAATAAATTTTTGCCGTTAGAAAACGAAATTCTATCGCCCATTTATCGCCAGCAGAAAGAAAGTAGAGCAAGAAGCCACTGATAGTATCAGCAGCTTATTGAAATTGGCAATAGCCCATATGTAATCGGAAGAATAAGTCACCAAGTTGTGAAAATGATAGTCCATCTTAGGAAGAGATCCTCATGGAGAGAGATAGATAAATTTAAGTGTGCATCGACCAGTGTATGGACATTTTAACAAAAAGAAAGTGTAAGATAAGGTGATAGAAGGAAAAGTTCCCAAGAACGGTCAAGCCTGACGCGGTACATAGAAAACAAGTAATGGGCAGACCACAACGATGGTTAGGTTTGCAAAACTCTTGAAAAGCATCTCACTGTAAATTAAAGTTGACCTGTAGCATTTTTTATGAGGTTATTTCAGCTGCGAGGCTGTGAATGTCATGTTGCAGATCTGGCCAGTGTATTTTTTTACTCTAATCGTTAAACTGGCTAGTGAAGCCAATTAATCAGCTGTCAGAAGATCTTTTCAGAGAGAATCGAAAGAGAAAATTTAAGAGGAAAAAAAGTTGAGATTCGAAAGAAGCTCTATCAATCAAGTTTCCCTGTTACAGAAACTGTAGGTCTCCAAGGATACATGTGTAGTGTTAGCTAACATCTTGTCTGATATGTAATTTTTCTTAAAAAATCCCGCTTTTTCTTTCCCATCCTAAGATCAGCTCCCTCTCGACAACATACCTCGCAGCACTCCCCCCTCATGTTCAATTCAATGAAATCCCCACTACTTTTGGCACACATCCTCCACAGGGAACCCTTCAATCACCATTTAAGAGATGACACCAAAAGATTAAACTTTTATGTACTATCTAAGATCTACCCGCCCAAAATAGTCCCCCCCCCCTCTTACGGAGATACTATAGTAACCCCATTAATTGATTCTTTTCTCAATTCAGTCCTTTTTTTTTTTTTACCCCCAATCTTGATCCCGAAATGTATCTGTGTTAATCAATTGCACTTATGGAATCACTACAACCCTCAATCTTTGGGTACCTAAATGTTGACAGAAGGTAGTCGTCTCTTTCCAACCTGCAAAAGTACTGATTTAAATACTACAAATTTCCATTCCCCATATATATAAGATAATAATGTATACACCCTTTCTCCCCCCCCCTTATAACCAGCCCTATATTTCTATGCCTCCACCCCACTCCCGGGGGACCGGAGGTCTCAGTCTATTTCAAACACTGCCTCAACAAGTACACCTTAAGGAAGCATTACGTCCCCAATTCACCTCATTTGTCCTCCTATCTCCTCACATCCCCTACAGTTTTGTAAAGTCCCCCCCCCCCTCAATTTCTTCCCCCTCCCCCCCAGCCTAACTGTATTCCCCCCCACAACCTTCCCTCCACCCTCCCGCTCATAAATTCTCAATCACTGCCCTCAGTCCCTACCTCACTGTTGGTTTTACCCACCCTCCACCCCAAAGCGAAAGTATTGCCCGGGATGATACCAGATCCCATCCCAACTCCCCCTCTTATTCAACAAATCCCATTACCCTCCGGCCCTCCCCTATTTGTTATTGCCCCACACTACCATTCCTCCCCCAAAGCCCCTCTCATCCTCAATACAATCCTTTACATCCCCCCTCACAACCACCCACATCCAAGACTCCTCAACTCTTTTTTTGTCCCCCATATAGGTAATGTGTTAGTTTTGTACCCCCCCCCTCCTCCCACATAACCATTGTCTACATACCCTAAACTTCGTTTTTTTTTTTTTGTTTCCCTACCCCCGCTTTCTCATTTCTAATCCAGTTTCCTCCCCTTGGCCCTGACACTACCGCCATAGTTAGCCACCCACTCCCCCCTACCTCGGTCCTCCCTACCATTCCTCCTCTAGAGATAAAAGTTTAGGCACAACCATATACCTCCTACTCTCTTACTCCAATCGGCCCGCCGCCCCCACCTTCCCCTTAAAACCTGGGTTCCGACTACATACCCATTCCTCCTCTTACTTTTTTCTGCCCTACCATTGAAAGATTGAAGTTCTACTTGGCAGTTTGAGAACCCATTCCTCTAGAATAAATACTCACCCCCCTCAGTAAAATTTTTCCTGAGGGGATCTCAGACCCCTAGAGTACCATTTCCTTCTCCTCAGAAAAAATAATTTCATATAGTCCAGATTTCATCCCATATCCCTCTATCCCTTTTTCCTTTGGGGGTTATTTTCCCTATCAACTTTTTTTTCCCAATTTGACAATTATTGCCTTTTGTGGGGGTTCCATCTAACTCATGATTCCTCACATTCCCTCCCCCCTTTATTCCTACATACCTACCTACCCTATGGTAACTGACTCATATTCCTGGGGAATCATTAGGAATTTTTTTTTCCCTTCCCTTTTTACTCCTTAACTAATGTCCTCATAGTATAAATATTTGTCATCATGGCCCATAACTACCCTCCGTTTCACATTCATTCTACCGCCTGACTGAAATTGCTTAAGTCTCATTTCCAGTTTTTCGTTTAAAATCCTCTGGGGGGGCCCTTTTCACATCACCAATTTTTTATCAGCCTCAAGTGAACTTGCCCTCTTATCCTCATGCCTGTTATTACTCCCCCCATTTTATCGGTTCAAGAAATTACCATCCCTCCAGGTACTGCACCCAGTCCCTCTTTTTTCTCTGTCCCCCATACTGGCTAGTCCTTCGACTGACGATTTACCATTCCTTATCCCTTGGGCTATTCGTAATATTGTTTTATTCCTCCCCTTCTCATCCCCCTCAATACCACCCACTGGCCCTTACTGTTTATTTTTTGTATAAATACACTTTGCTATTATTTCATTTTTGTCTCAGGTTGCTGCCTACTTAAACTGGAACCTGTTTTGCAAGCCTTCCCTTCTAGGTAAATTTTACCTTTTTGTTGCGGGGGCTCGGGGTTCTTATGGCGGTTTAATATTCCTTTTTGTACAACCACTGAGTCCCACTGTTACTGTCCGCTATTAATCACTTTGGGCTTTATTAACCATGGTGGGGGGGGGGGGGTACTTTCCCTTCGTCTCTTTTTCCTTTCTTTTCATTTTTTCAGTTTTCTCATGGACATTACTCCATGGTGTTTATTACAATGGTTTTGGTGCCAAGTTATTCCCCATGCTTCCTTTATTACCTTTCCCACTGGGATAATTCCTAAAAGCAAACTGATTTTTCTGCTAATACTTTCCCTCCCTTTTATATACTGTTTTGGTTTGAAAAGGTGTGGGTTGGAAATTCTGTGTTAAAACCCCCTTCATTCAATCATAATCATCAGTCCCTACCAAATGTCCCTTTCCTTTATCCTACCTGGCCTTTTATGCAAATTTTGATAATCGTGTTTACTTACCAAATGTTCCCCCGGCCTATGCACACAAAGCCATACCTACCCCTTACTCTTATTTCCATCTAATTTGGTTTCCAATATTCACCCCCCCCTATTTCCAATTTTTGGCCTGACCCAAACCCTTATTTTCCTGATGTAAGTTTTTTTTTTTTACAAGTTGTAGGTCCCCCCAGCCCCTACCTTACGTTGTTCCACTTAACCAATATTTGCCTCACAACCATTCTATGGTGATCCCCCAAATCACTTTCATTCCCACAAACCATCTTGCCAAACCCTTCTTCCTTACCATCTCAATATCTTGTAATGGCCTAGGTCCTCCATCCTAACCGGTTTAACAAAACCAAAGGATGTTTTGGTCCTATCTGGTCTAAATCCTGGGTCCCCGAAAACCATTTGGGGGTTGAATCCCGGATGTTAACTTTGTGAAATTTGTCCATTATGGTGGGAAAAGTGTTCCTCCAATGACCAGGTTTTTAAAAATGACTTTACAAACAATACCCTTAAATTCTCTTAAGGGCTTATCATCCCCCATACTACCGTTTGCGTATTTGCCCCATACCTGGCTTGCTGTTCCTCCCTGCCTCGCATTTTCCCCATACCATTTCCCCCATTTGGGGGTTCTTTCATTATATTATCATGATTTGATTGGGGTGTGGTTTACCAACCCTTTCCTCGCAATTGAGGTCCCCTGTCCACCCATTACTCCCTCCTATTCCACAAATAAACATTCTCAATATCTAGGTGAGTGTTCTTACCATTTCTATATCTGCATCCTTTTTGTTGATAATCCACAGAAAATTAATCCTATGGACCCTCACCACCATTACCCTCCATCCCGGCTCTCATCCTCGTTACAAAGTCCCTATGGTCGTCGCATTTGTAATTTTAATGTAAGTGTACTTTTGAGGTCAATCCCATCCCCTCACCTACTCCAAATCCTACCTAAACCAATCGCCCTACTATAATCCCAGTCTGATTTTTTCAACAGTTTTGACCCACTCCTAGTTCTTCACCACCCAACTCCAGTAAAGAGACCTTTCTTCCCTCAACAAAACCTTTCCTGGTAGAAAAATAATGGGTGCCTACGCCCCTTCACCCTGTCTGGTCCCCCTATATACCATCCTCACTCCAGAGTAAAAAAAGTACTGCTAGTTTACTCCTCCCACTACTTACAACGCAACATCCATTCCATAAAATACCTTAATCCACTTATTCCTGCCATCCTTGTCCCCTCTTTGCTTTCTCCACTTAATCCCCAGGATGTGTTAAAAAAAAACCTAGTCACTTTTGTTCTTCAATTCTTTTTTTTTCCCGTCCTCCATTTTTTCTGCCCGTGACTGGTCCCCCAGTATTCCCTGTCCCTCATCTTAGTCCTTACATTCAACATATCCCTAACCCATCCACCTCTCCACATTTTTTCCCCACTCTAAAACATTCCCTAAATTCTTTTCATGACCAATCTACCCTTCCCATCCACACCCCATTGCCCCTCCCCCCTAACCATTTTTCCGAATATTTTCCATGTCATAAAGTTGGCTGGGCTTTTCCCCCTTCCCTCCGTCCGTTTCGGCCAATGTCATCCAAACTGGACACTTAGTCCATAAAAACATTCGGCTCCACGAGCCACTTCCAGACATGTCCAAAACCTTCCCATCCTCGCAGCTAATTTTTTTTTCATTGATCTTTGGCAGCTATTTTTCATATATCATTCAATAGAATTTGTTAACTTCTCCGTAACTTCATTATTATTTATTTTTTTTTACATAGATCAGGGGTCTAACTCATCATACCACCACTCCTAAACTTCTAACTCTGGAGTGAAAACAACCCACTCCTAACTCAGCTCTTATGTCAACACCTTCCTACCCACATCACTACTTTATCCAGCTATGTGTTACCATCCTTCCCCCTCCCACATACTTCTCAGATAAACTCCCTTTTCCTCACTGAGGCTTAGATCTGGGGAATTGTCAGAGGTCCACCCCCCCTACTCCCTCATACCCCCCTAGCTAGTGTACCAGGTCCCCCACAATTCAGGATAGCAAGATACCATGAACTTCCTCCCCCCCATTGTGTAAATCAATACTACCCCGTTCGAATCACCATATGCAATCCCAATACTCTGGATCCTCATATCCAATTGTCATCCCCCATATTATGTTATCCCTCACATCCACCTTGGAGAACCTACTCCTCTTCTCTCCAATATTTACCATTCCTCCCATTCAATACTCATAATTCATCAATGCCTATCCCCATTAAACTTCCTCTAATTCCTCAAAGGTACCATACTACCACCTGTAGGAAGAATCAATATTCTCAAACATCCCTCTCTCCTCCCATCCTATATTTCGTACCCCAACATTCCATCCCATCAAGGCCTCCTATTCCCACAAATACCAGATTCCTACCCCTACTCACCTCTTATTTCCTCAACATACCCATTCACATAGTAACTATCTCTCACTCCTCAACAAATAAACCTGCAATAATAAACTGACTACTCGGCACATTAACTACTAACTTAAACCTTACATCCCTGGCTCTCCTTATCTCACCCCAATTACCCTCCAGCCCTCCTCTTATCCTCAAGTGACCATAGCAGACCCCCTCACATTCTTTACTACTACCATTCCTTCCCCCTTCTATCCTCATCTCCCACTCTTTCCTCCAAACCCTAATCCTTTTCAATAACTCAATTACCACCCACTCCCTGACTCTTAAGAACTCCTCAATACCATCCTCCCTTTCCTTTCTTATCCAAACAACCATTCCACATGTACCTACATCTCTGTATAGCAATCTCAGCCCCATAGCAATGACCTGACCTATTATCCAAACTACATAGCTTGCCTTAGCCGGTTCACACACTTCCTCCTTACCATTCTCCCATACTCCCTCCTTTCTCCTAAAATAACCCCTTCTCCCCCTCACGCTTATCCTCAACACCATCCTCATAATATGATCCTCCAAGCAACAGGTCAGGCAATCCATTGTTCCACACCCCAATACCCTTAAATATCCTCAATGGTGACCAATATTCAGTCCGCCTATATCACACCTAGAGCAGAAATCAGGGAGTACATGTCCTCCCACTACTCAACTCTTTACTCAAAAACCATTCCTAGCCCATACTCGAACTATCATTCCTCACCCCATACAAATCCCCTCCCTCCTTTATGACTCAATGCACATACCTACCCATACCTATCACTCACAACATCCTCAGCTCCCTATCAACAGAATGTCTCTTATTTAACCATCCAAGAATTCCATCCCCAGGTGACTCCTTCCTGAAAAGTTAGTGAATAGCCAATTCTCCATACCCCCTATCAATCTTATTCCTTCAGACTACCCTCAGAGTCACGATACGCGTACTCTAAATCCTTCCTGGAATGAAGAACCCCAATAGCTATCGCCCCCTACTCTTTATCCAACAACAAAACCATTACTCCCATCTCTTCATCCTCCAACAATTCGCTCCATACTCCTCCTGACCTCACTCAAAACCATTTTCCGGAAGACTTCAGAGCATTACCACACTAATACCTTCCCTCCCCCCACATGAAACGTAAATTCAATCATATTCAACAAAATTCCTCCCCAGTATCTACTCCTAACCTCAATACCCAGTTTCGACGTCCCCCTCTACTCTTAGGATATCTCACCATAGGGGGACTTAAGTCCATGGGTCTGGAGCGTACCCAGTCTTGATCCTAGAACCCTGAAACCATTCCTCCCTACTCAAGCAGTGACTCCTACATAAAAGCAATAGATCCTTCCCGCGAGTGACTATGGTAGAATCCTCAATCAAGAGGCTGTCTCTGAGAAATCTACTCCCTATCTTACTACTACTCTCAACCACATCCTCACTAACGACAGCTCATATTCGAGGAGGTCAAAAAACATCTAAACACTTATACAACACCCACATATAATATATATATATTATAACCTAAAATTTATTTAGTATTTAAAAATTAAGAATATATATAAAAATAAATAAAAATATCCACTCCACGAGCACGCAGCATAGAATGAATGTGACAGTTAGACAAAACCGACGGGGGAAAACTACAAAACCAAAGATCTAAATCAACAATCAAGAAACGAGCTGACCAACACTGCATAGAATATAAAATATATAAAGGAGAACTTTTAATTAGTCATCTAAAATTACTCCACAACACAATAAGAAAATAGCCTCAACAGCAATAAACTACACATAGAACCATAAAAAAAAATCAAGGACATGTATACTCCTACCAGAAATGGAACAATAATGAACCCACAGTTTTAAGATCTTGAAATCGCCCTCGAATTATTTCTCCCCACGAGGAAAGGCGTGGCCCTGTTTAGTGGAGAGAAGAGTGATCAGGGCCCCCAAGGAGGAAAACACTGGCATATTCGCAAAAGATTAGGTCTAATATTGTCCCCTATCTTAAGGTATTGGACACAGAAACTTGATATCTCAGGCACTAAATTTTAAGGGCGTAAATGATGAATTTAGCAATACTTGCAATACAGAAAGTTTTAAGATAAGCAAAATGGGTGCCCAATTACAAACACAACAAAAAATCACCCCGTCCGCATTCGTACTTATATCATTCAGCCGAGCACCCGAGTCACATGTGTCCATAGTAGGGACTCACAGTCTATAAGATCGCCCCTTCTGGTGGAAAATACAATGTTTAAGGAATTTCACCTATAGACACTCGACACAAAGGTCCGTATACTATTTGACCACGAAATCCCCAAGATTCCAAAAATGACGGAAGATTATCACTAAACTTGCACTGTCCTATTACACAGTTATCTTTCAACTCGTATCGTCCTTCCTTCATAGCTTCTCCGGGAACGTACTCCCTTGGGTGCGTTCTTCTTAATAGATATTTTATTGAGGAAGTGTCCCCTGTTAAAAGGACACAATAAAATTGCCAGCGCGACAGAAACATTAACGAGAACTAACGACAAGTGACAAATAAGCTAGGTTTCTCAGAATAGAGGTAAAATGACATGATCGGTGATCTACAATTCATGGAAAGTGGACTAGTAATTTGGTCACCACCACCCCCCACTAATCAAGAACACCCCCCCCCCCCTAAATAACATAACCATTCGGAATGTTACTGACGTAAAAATAATAAGCTTGAGCCACAGTCGGCAAAATTTTGCACATTCCGGAGTCTTTGTGCAGAAAATCTGTTCTGTGTCTCCAAAAGCCAATAATAAAACATACTAAGTCTATTACTAAACCCGTTCTAGTGAGACTTAAGAATGTACTACTGACTATTAAATGAAGGACACACCCACTGGTATCAAGCACAGGTGTGTTAGACTATTTGTATACACCCACGGGTTGGTTGAAAAAGATAAAAAAGTTTTTGATGTTTCTCACAGGTATGTCTTTGTGGGTAACTAAAATCGACCGGCAAAGTATGGGTTTACCCCAGTAAAGGTTACACTGGAGAAATAAGGGAAGAAAAACCCCATATGAAATATTTAACCCAGACCCGTAATTAATGTACCAATATAGACTTATTACTGTTGCCTTCCAAGCAATTGCCCAACGACCTTTAATGAAGTCCTAAAGACATTCTCAACGTATAGTCAAATCCAGGTCCTACTTTTGATTAAAAGAGAGTAAAGTCCCCAACTTTAGGTGTGGGCGGTGTAAATTTTATATGTAAAGATACATTTATTCGCGCTCGTATATGCACCATTTTATTGTGTATTGAGCGACTCTGCGGGCAGTGGGGGCGCTTGTATACCCGATACAAGCCAGATAGCCGGGAGGGTAAGGAGAGCGTTATCATGAATGCAAGCCCGCAACTGCTGTCTTCAAGCCCGAGAACAGGAGTCAGCGGTATAGAAATAAATTTCCTAATTATGACATGGAGAGTAACCCATCGAGCGTAGTAGTGTGGGGGTAAAAGAATTCTGTGGACATGAGAACTCTACCTATAAATAGAAACCTTGCGTGGCCATTACACGGATCGTAAAGTCAAAATCCAGTTATTGTAATCATTGAATATGTCAAAGTGACAATATTAGGTGAACATGAATCCATCGTTGGCAATCTATCTAGTCCCTTCTCACTTAAGGGGTTTAAAATGAGGAAACAACACGGTACTTTTGCAATATGCCAAAGTAATCCCCTCTGCTATTATAAAGAGCGAGGATTTTATATTCTCCGAGTCAATTTTCGGTACTTAATTGAATAGATAATGAGGAGGAACGCCCCGTACATGACGCGGAGCGGAAAGGTGGGATAAATGGGGAGAAAGCGACGTTAAACCATAAGTAAACAGAAGTCGAACTAAACCTATTTATTATGTCATATTCATTATCCAAAAAAAATCGTATGCAGGACTCCCTAAATTATTATATAAATGTACCAGTGCTAAATCATAATCAGAGCACAAGGTAATATGGAACGGATAATTACAAGGGATGAGAGATAAAACCATAAAAAAATAGAGATACGCCAGTGTGTCGAAAATACAGCCAACCCTAGATTTGGTTGTACGGGATGACCTTAAGCGTATTCCATGAATCAACCATTCCACAAATCAACCGACCGCAAGGTCAAACCGTTAAATTATAAGAAAGGAACATAAAACCCAACAAGTCATACTGTATCCCCCATATACCCCATGTAATTTTAGGAAATCTGAGTGAACCACATTGTGAGGGTACTGTTTCCTGTAGTTTTATCTCCTCGTCCACGAAATTCGTGTCCGAAATAAAATGATTGTTGCAAGATTGGACGGATGATGAGTACTGTCCATACGTCCCGTATTGGCACAACTAGTTTATGAAGTGCCCACATATGTTTAAGTATACCCGGATTATCACCATTCCAAAGTATAACGACATTCGCGTATATTTTCAAGTTATAAAAGATACCGCCTTTATTGTGGACCGCCTACTATAACACAGCCTTGGGAGCATTAGCCGCCTAAATCGAACAATTCCATCAGAATATGATAAAGAGGAGTCTCACGTGGTTGCCAGACTATTGACCCGTTGTAGTATACAAAGACACTGCGAGATAATAAATATATAAAAACCAACAAGCATAAAGGCAAATCTACAGTATACAACTAATCAAGTCCTAATAGCTACACACAACATCGCTCTGTGACTGATGACAGATCTGCATTGGAGGTGGGTTGTGTATATTGTTATGCGTGTTCAAGAAACATGATTCTATAGTTATTAATGTTCAAAGAAGTGCGTTATTCACTTGTATATAGTGCTTAACATACAAACGCCTAGACCCATCCCATGTAAACACATGAAGATGTGCATGTTGAAATAATATCATTGCAAAGCGTGTAGTAGAAAATCCAATCTACGCAAAAATAGTATAGACACACATTATTGATCCTGCAATTTGAAACTGTCCTTTCATATCCTACAAGTCAACAGAGAAAAGTGGCTAACAAACCATATGTATTCTAGTAAAAATATCAACTCATGTCCAAACAGTATATCGCAATAATTGGGTTTTATCAGTATCCAACGAATAACTAATCTGTTAACGCAATTTAGTGTGTCATAAAGGAGTAGAGCCACTGACAGCATTAATTAGTAAACCTACACCAATTCACCAAAGGGCCATACATAACCGTCAAAAGGATTTAATTGAAATTAATTCTATCTATAACTACGTAGACATGTTTGCTAACACGTGTTCCCCAGAAACTTCTAAATGATCAGTGTGTATGTCTATAAAGATTGTGTTGTAATAGCCAACGAAAAATCAATCGGGTACACGGTGGGACTTAACAATTACTAAGTAGAAACATGATGGAACAACCTTCAAGCTCTGCAAAGATTTATTGCGCGTGAATTGGACTCAAACTAAGGCTCTATTATGGAACATATACTTAATTATATTACCTTACAAGAAATAAAGAAAAGCAAATTTAATACATTTACTGGTTTAAAAAAAAAAAGTGACTTACCAACGACACAAATGAAGTCGTGTACAGTAGACAAAATTAAAACGTATTAATATATATTAGGATACCATTATGTAGAAATGTATACACTTAAAAAATTTACAGACCACAAGCAGTTATATTGACCACATCTAATATAAGAAGCGGTACACACGAGGTCAAAAGCTAACGAAACAAATAAAAGAGATCCCCACATTGGAAGAATAAACAACAATCTACTTAAAAACACAAGACTACGACAGGAGAACAAATCAACACAACTAATGACAAAGGTTACGCACCAAGACATCTCCCAAAAACATACCATCGCACAAGTATTGGGGTATTGTTAAAAAACAACAATAAAGATAGAAAACACAGATATAGGTGGCCACACTAATACACAGGAAATTAAAAAAAGAAGAGAGGTGGGGTATTTATAGAAGAAGCCATTAGTTTAACAAAAAGTATAGACTAACACGAACCCTCACAATTCATACCTTAGAAGAACAGTTTAGACCAATAGGTATAGACCATTAAACCCTACCAAGAGGAGACACTCACTTAGGACCACAACATAAAACTACTCAAACGGCAAGACATTAGTCCCCCAAGAAGTCAATATTGTTAGCAATTGAGTAACAGAATGTGCAGTGCAGTAGACAAAATGACATGAGAAAAACAAAAAGTGACGGTCAACAGCAAGACGAAGAACAAAGCCCCAACATAGACCACGCTTTACCTTCCAATTATTATAGAAACAACTATATAACTCAAACAGGAAACTGACGCAAAACAGTACAAAGATAAATTATCTAACATAAAACAAAATGTTTTAATGTGAATGATGAAAGAAGAAGAAGCTAGTACCAACCTTATAACTGATATAGACCACATTTACAAGAGGGGGGAGCACTAAAAGTACCTATTCAAAAAAGAAAAAGTCCCGGCCCAGAAGGGTTTTAACTGCGGACATTTTTAACAAAGCTTCTTTCCCCTGTTTAGGTCTCCATCCTAATTAAAACTTTTGCCGAAGAAGGCATTTTCAGAAGATGGAACGGCATCCCGGATAGCTAAAATCAGCTCTTAATATTACTTACTCTATTTAAACCCAGGGAGGAGCAGTAATGGATACACCAGGGATCCAATTAAGAAATATCTTATTAAGAACCCAACTCCCCAATTAAAAACTGATTACAAAATACTAGCTAAAGCACTTACTCTGAAGCTTAAAAACCAAACATGTGACAAAAATAAAACATTGAGAAGAGATCACAGTTGTGGTGTACAAGGTCGAAACAAATGTAACACACATATTTCATTAGAGACTTGAATACATAACACAC